>PVKS010005366.1:0-85574 GCA_004027875.1 Aplodontia rufa | reverse complement strand
CAGAGCTAAAATGGACTCTCCTGAAATACAGAGAAAAAAACCATCTACAAAACCAATCATCTCCTAGTCCTGCATGCAATATTCAGAATAAATCCTAATTCCTGACATGACTCCTCAGCCTCTCTTTTCATGCCCAACGATGGGTTTCAAGTAACATTCATTAACATCCTAACTCTCTTTGGATAAGAGGAAAAAAAAATCCGTGTTAAGGATTTACACTAAAAACTTCTCATGAGAACTACAATAGATCCTTTCGCAAGATATCCTTCTAAAGTTATGCATAATATCATTAATTCATAATTCTTCTGCATATAAAAACATGAATAAAATAATGAAACCACTTCATTCTTCAATTAAGTAACTCCACACTGTCTCTCTCTAGCAAGTGCACACACATAAACAGAGTTATGAACACTTTAATCCTAAAACAAAGTAAAATTTTAGACATTTTTGAAACAAGATAAAATATCGCATAAAGCATTTTTTCTGGAACATTTGATGATTTATGGAGACAGTGGAGCAGAATATTTAAAATCAGAACTGCAATGGGCAAACAAATGGTAAATAGGCCACATAAATCATTTGGAAACATTTGCCCAGTTAATATATATAACGTGTAAAATAAATTATATCACTTATAGATAAACATATACTTTTTAAAGAAATCTTTAATATATATGTTTCTATACCTCTTATGAAACTGAAAACTAAGTATTTTCTTGAAGAGTCAACAAATCTTGGTACATATTTAACTATTTCATTATTTTACATTTTAGAAAAGAGAAGGCACCTGAAGTTCACTGTAATTAATTTAATTAGTCCAACACCGTAATTCTTTTTTTTTTAAAGAGATATGGACAGTGAGAGAGAGAGAAAGAGAGAATCAATTTTATTTAGTTTTTCATGTGACTTTCGTTGCTCCAACACTCTGTTGTGTACGTGGTGCTAAGATTCGAACTCCAGTCCTCACGTATGCAAGACAAACATCTTAACAGTGAAGCCTCCACTCCAGCCCCCCAACACTGTAATTCTAAGAATACAATTTATAGTGTATCTCCTCTATTATCCATTTGGTTTTCTCGAGGGATGTAAGATGGGGAAATCTATGTCTATTGTGTTACCTAGTTCTAACAAATCCTTCTGATTTTTTTTCTCATCTTACTTTGATATAATGTCTAACCTTGGCCTACCAAGAAGTCCTGCAAAAGGATAGTCTTTTCTTCTGTAAATAATTTATAATTCTATTTTCCATCAGACATTATACATTTCTTTTATTAAAGTTAAAGGATAATTATTTTAATCATATGTATGCTCTTAGATTAACTATTATAAAAATGGGACATTTTCGCACCATCATTTATACTCAATTTACACACAAAATTACTTATTTCTCAGGGATGATCAAATTCACCCTGTTCACCATTCACCTTTCAATAGAAAAGAATAAACACATTTTTATAATTTTGTATAACTTTTACTAAATTCCAATGACCTTCACAAAGATGTTTTAAAGTATACACAAATACAAATATGGTCTTCCAGATCCTCCAACTGAACACATAACACATTGTATACCTTGTTATAAACCTTGATTTTTGCATTCAGCTATCCATTGTTTTAAACATTTCAATAAGTTACTGCTACTACTTTTTAATCTTCATAGTATCCCATTATATGAATGTGACATAATTTGTACGGTTCTCTATTGATGGGCGTTTGTGGTGCTTCCAAATGTTTTCCACAATTACAAGCAATGATAAATTGAGAAAACTGCATGCACATCATTTTAAATTTGTTCAACTACATATATTTTGAATTTCAAAAATTTGAAATATTATACACAAAGATATTGTTTGCATTTTAATAGTTATGGCCAAATTGTTCTTCATATAATTATTTAAACATTCACTGTCTTATAATGATGAATAAATAGACATACTAAGACAGAATTTGATCAAATGTTTGCCAATCTAATAGGTTTTCAAGTGTTACTTTTCTTTCATTCTTCTTCCTCTCCTCCTCCTCTTCCTCCTTCTATTTTATCTTTTAGAAGAAAAAGTTTGAAAGTTTCTATAATCTGCTTTTTATTTTATATTATGTTATTTTTTAAAGAGAGAGAGGGACAGTGAGAGAGAGAGGAAGAGAATAAATACATATAAATTCCAGATAGAACCCAATTCAGTAATACTGAAGGATTCAAATACCACTTTCACCAATAGATAACCATTGTTCAAGCAGTAAATCAATACACATACTTTCAATCTAAATAATACTGTAAGTTAAATAGACCTAACAAACATACGTAGAATATTTTATCCAAAAAAAAAAAAAAGCTGAATTCAGGGGCTGGCATGGTGGCTCAGCAGTTACATCTCAGTAGCATGTGCACAGCGAAGTCTTGAGCAACAAAAGCCACATGAAAAATTAAATGAAGATTGCTTCTCTCTTTCTCTCTTCCTCAATGTCCCCTCTTAAAAAATAAAAAGCTGAATTCATTTTCTTCTTCATAGCTCATGGAACCTTTGTTCAAAATAGTCCATATTCTAGGTCACAAACTAAATCTTAGCAAGTACAAGAAGAAAAAGTAAGTAATGTAATCCCATTTAACTTATCAAATCATAATGGGATGAAAATAGAAATCAACAACAAAATCAATTTTGGAAACTACAGAAATACATGGAGATTAAGCAAAAATATGTATATGAGGAATGGATATTAGAAGAACTGAGAATAGTGTTACAGCATTCCCCCAAACTCTGGGTCACTATGGAGGTGGTTCTAAGAGGAGAATTGATAGCATTAAGTGTCCATGTTTAAAAACAACAACAACAAAAAGGAAAGAAACTGAAATATTCCCAAATAAACAATCTAAAACTACATACCAATACCCCAGTAAAGCGAGAATAAACTACTTCCAAAACCAGTAGACACAGAAAATTTTTAAAATCAGAGCCAACATTAATGAAATTGAGAATAAAATACATACATAATAGAAAGGATTAATGCAATAGACGGTTGGTTCCTTGAAAACACTTGAAAATATAAACTAGATAAACCTGAAAGCAAACTAGCCAAAAGAAAAGTAAAAACATCCAAATAAGTAAAATTTGAATGAGAAAGGAGATATCATCACATACATTTTTGAAAACCAGTAGATCATTAAGGGAAAGTTTTTAAACAAAAAACAAGAGCGAGTCTGAAGACATCATACATAATATCAAATTATACTACATAGCAATAGTAACAAAAACAGGATGATAACTGGCAGACTAAAAGACACAGAGAAAATACTCTAAAATAAAATCTCTTTAAACTTGAACAAGACGCCAAAAATAAGTTGGAGAAATTATTAACTCCTTAATAAATGTCACTGGAAAAACTGAGTAGAATATGTAGAACAAAACTAAATCCCTACTTCTCAACCTGCACACAAACCAACCATCAACAATACAAATAGTGATAATTGCTGGAAAGAAAGTGGGGGTCAAGGTGCACTGACACATTGATGGTGGAACTAAAATTAGTACAACCACATTGAAAAGCAGTACAGAAATTTCTCAATATACTAGAACTAGAACCACCATATGACTCAGCTATCCCATTTCTTGATATTTACCCAAAAGAACTAAAATCAGCATACTATAGTAATACCTGCATACCAATATTTATAGCAGTGCAACACACAATAGCCACATTACGGGACTAACCTAGGTTACCATCAGCAGATGAAAAAATAAAGAAAATGTGGTATGCATAGGAGTTCTATTCAGCCATAAAGAGAAATGAAATCATGTCATTTGCTGGTAAGTGAAACTAGCCAAACTCAGAAAGTCAAAGATTGAATGTTTTCTCTTATATTCAGAAGCTAGAGGCGGAAAAAGAAATAAATAAGGAAATCTCACAAAAATAAAATGTAGAGCAGTTGAATAGATGCAGGGGACCAAGGGTCTAGAAGGAGGAAAGAAAAGGAAATTAACTGGGGTGAAGCTGATCAAATTATGCTATGTACATATATGAATATATCACAGTGTATTCTAATTTTATGCATAACATAATAAAAAATAAACCAAAGGAAGCCCAACAAAGGAAAGTAAGGGCATCCAGGCTGAGGGAGGAGGGAAAGAAAATGAACAGGACTGGGGATTGAATTGGAGATAACTATGTTTATGCATTTATGAGTATGAAAACTGAACCCCACTATTATGAGTAACTGCAATACACTAAAAAAGATAGACTGAAATGTATATATGTCTCCTATGACAATTTTATAGAACATCATCATTGTCATTATATATTGCTCAAGTGATAGTATAAAACAAAACAAAAGAAAAACAATAAAAATGTCCCAGTTGAATATTTAGTTACTACAAAATTTTCTTCTACCAAACATAATTTCAAGTTATACTATATGATTATTTTACATTTCTGATTAAAATATTATGCTTTTGTGATAACATCTGTCTTTTGTATTTCATGTAAATTTCTTGTTACAATGCTCCTCTAATTTACCACATTGCAAACAAGTAAAAATTTCTTAGTCTGATACAATGTAAAAAATAAAAGGTGATGAAATAAATCTAACCCCCTTCATAAGAGTATCTATTAATTACAATTCAAAAGAGTGGATAAGTAGGTCTACTTTTCAATTAATACAACCAATGGTCATAAACTCAACTCTGTTCTATATTCAGAATCCAACTCAAAATCTATGCTCTGAAAGGATGAGAAAAGATTTTTCTGGGAAGCGTAAAGAAGAAAGAATGATCACAACAAATTACACTGATATTCAAAAAACAGTATGAAGAAGACACAGAGGTTGTCTTTACATTAAAGACATGAGTTACGACTATTTGTCCAACATCCTTTCCTAAATTAAATGGACCTTTTGATGTTGAACCTGAAGTCTTCTAAATTTAATCTTTTTATATATTGATAAAACTAATGAGCAAATGAACCAGCTAACCATCATGTAGTCTTGGTTCAGAATAAGTCTTCACCATGTTTGATCATGGTCTGTCATGTTTTAAGCATGGAGTTCATTTCGCTAAACATAAGATTCATGCCATAAAGTTAAGCATTTTTTATCCTGAACCTTTTCAGCTATTGTCTTTAAATTTCTAACTGCAGTTTTATCTTTTTTTTACAGCAGAAAGACCTAATTAAAACTGTTGCCCTTTACCTTATCAGATGCCTTTTTGGTTCCTTGAGTACTTGTGACAAGTGTTTGCTAATATTTGGAATTTTGGACATGATTGGTATTTTCATATCATACCAATGTTTCTAGCAAATGGAAAAAAAATCACTTTCTTTTTGGCTCAGTTTTTTGCTGCTGCCTTTTACAAGGCACTTGTTCTTGCCAACTGCCATGGTGCTATTCTAAGAGCCAAAAAAGAAGTATTCACTTTTCATAAGCTTCATGTGGAAAGCATCACTGAAAAATTTTTTAAAATTGTTTTCCTGTGTAATTTATTTAGAAAGTATAGCTTAGTTAGATTAAATATTTTAGTTTACCCTATGTTTGTAAGATATTTTAGGTATTGTTCCATCTAGAGTTTTGTACTGTGGAAAAAAAATGAGTGCTATTTGAATCAATCTTTTTCTTTTTTCATTATTTTTATTTTTTGTTCATTAAATATGGACTTACAATTAGGAGGGATTCCTACAACTAGGAACAAATGTGTATTCACAGAGCAAGCCAAGGCTGATGATATTCCATGGTATCCCCCCATGGGTGGCCCATGGTTCCATGTTTCCCCCTATTAAATCCCTGTGTTAAATGGATTTCTCTGAGTTAATTCCCCCATACTCCCTCCCTCCAGTCTCCTTGATAACCTTCCTATTCCCTCTCCTCACCCTGCCCCCTCCCCACATCTCCCAGTGTCCTAGACCAGGTTCTCCCTGTTCATGTAAAATTTCATACATATTGATGTTATTACTAGCTAAGCCATCTATCATATTGTATCTGGTTGTATTCTAGCTTCTACAAATGAGAGAAAACATTCAGCCCTTAAGTCTCTGAGTTTGGGATATTTAACTAGGCATCATTTCTTTCCACATCCATCCGTTTGGCTATAAATGCCATGATACATCATTTTCTCTAATAGCCAAGTAGCATTCCATCGTATATATGTACCAAAGTTTTGGAATCCACCTGTTGAGTGAGGGGCATCTGGGTTGGTACCATGATTTAGCGATAGTAAATTGAGCTGCTATATACAATGATGAAGCCGTGTCTCTATAATATGACAATTCTAATTCTTTTGAGAAAATACCCAGGAGTGGGTTAGCTGGGTCATAAAGTGGTTCCAGCCCTAATTTTTTGAGGATCTCCACACTACTTTCCAGAGTGGCTAAACCAGTTTGCAGTCCCACCAGCAATGTGACATTGTTCCTCTTTTCCCACCACCACTCCAGCATCTATCATTATTAGTATTCTTCATTTTTGCTATTCTGACAGGAGTGAGGTGGAATCTCAGTGAAGTTTTGATTTCCATTTCTCTTATTACTAGTGACATGGAGCATTTTCCTCATGTATTTATGGGTTTTTTGGACTTCCTCTGCTGAGAAGTTTCTTTTTAGTTTCATAGCCCATTTATTGATTGGATTATGTGTGCTTTTAATGTTCAGTTTTTGTAATTTTTTTTTATATCCTGGATATTAGCCCTCTGTCCGAGGTAAAAAGGCAAAGATTTTCTCCTATTCCGTAGGATCTCTCTTGACACTCTTGACTGTGCAAAAGCTTTTTAGTTTAATTGCATCCTATTCATTTGTTCTTGACTTTATTGCTTGTGCCATGGGAGTCTTGTTAAGGAAGGGGGTGATGATCCCCTATGTAATTTAGTTTTGATAATACTTCTTTTTCAAGCAATTGTAAAGAAGCTGGTTTAATATCCAGATCTTTGAGCCATTTTGATTTAGTATTTGTTCAGGTTGAAAGATAAGGATCCAATTTCAGTTGTCTATATATGACTGCCCAGTTTGTCTAACACCATTTATTGAACAGCCTATTATCAAATGTCAGATAGTTAAATGTATGGGGGTTCATCTCAGAATCCTCTATTCTATTCCATTTGTCTTATGTTCTGTTTTGGTAACAATACCAGGCTGTTTTTATTACTATAGCCTTATAATATAGTTTCAGGTCAGGAATTGAGATACCACTTGCTTCCTCTTTCTTGCTGAGTAAAGTTTTGACTGTTCAGGCTCTTCTGTTATTCTATACAAACTTGAGGATTGCTTTTTCTATATCTGGGAAGAATGACATTGATATCTTGATGGGGATTGCATTAAATCTGTATAGGGCTTTGGGTAGAATGGGGATTTTGAATATATTGATTCTGCCTAACCAAGAACATGGAATGTTTTTCCATCTATTGAGATCTTCTGCAATTTCTTTTTTAAAGTTCAATAGCTTTCATTGTAGAGGTCCTTAATATCCTTTGGAAGATTTATGTCGAAGTATTTTATTTCTTGGAAGAGATGGTGAATGAGACAGATATCCTGATTTTTTCTTCAGTGGATCTGTTGCTGGAGTATAGGAAAGATAATGATTTGTTGGTGTTGATCCTTATAGCCAGCCACTTTGCTGAAATCACTTATAAGTTCTAGAAGTCCTGCAGTGGAACTTATTGGGTCTTGTAGGTATAGGATCATGTCATCAGCAAATAGAGACAACTTGACTTCTTCTTTTCCTGTTTGAATTCCTTTGATTTCCTTCTCTTGTCTGATAGCTCTGGCTAGGATTTCAAGGACTATATGAATAAGAGTGGTGAAAGTGGACAGTGTTGTCTTTTCCTGAATTCAATAGAAATGCTTTCAGTCTTTCTCCATTGAGCGTAATGTTGGCTATGAGTCTGTTGTAAGTGGATCTTTCATACTTAAAGTATCTTCCCTGATCGCTGTCTTCTCTAGGGTTTTGAACATAAATGGGTGTTGATTTTTGTCAAAGGCCTTTTCTGTGTCAATTGAGGTGATTATATGATATTTATTTTTAATTCTGTTTAAGTGGTGAATTACATTTTTTATTTGCTTATGCTTCATTCTCATTCATTTGCAAGAATTTCTTGATTTCTGTTCTCGTTACCTCTTTTATCCATCTTTCATTCAAGAGGGTATTATTCAAATTCCAAGTATTTGAGTAATTTCTGTTGTTTTTCTTTTTGTTGATTGCTGAGATCATAGCATTGTGGTCTGACAAGATAAATGGGCCTATATCAACTTTTTTGTATTTGTTAAGGTTAGCTCAGTGGACTAGGATGTAGTATGTTTTAGAGAAGGATCCATGAGCTGCTGAGAAGAGGGTAAATTCAGCTGACTTAGGGTGGAATATTCTGTAGATGTCTGTTCAGCCCAATTGATTAATAGAGTTGTTCAAATTGGAGATATCTTTATTAATTTTTTGTTTTGATAATCTCTCTAGTGTTGATAATGGAGTATTGAAGTCCCCCAGTATTATTGTGTTAAGATCAATCAGGGTTTTAATGTCCTTAAGTATTTTTTCCATATATTTGGGGGGGGTTGTAATTGGGGGCATAAATGTTAATTATCATTATGTCTTCTTGATGAATTGTCCTTTTAGTATGATGTAGAGTCCATCTTTATCCTTTCTGACTAGTTTTAGATAGAAATTAATTTTATCAGATATTAGGATCACCACACCAGCTTGCTTTGTTCAACCACAGGCCTGGTAGAAATTTTGTCAACCTTTCACCTTCAGTCTCTGTGTATTTTTGAGTGTGAGGTGTGTCTCCTGTAGACAACATATTGTTGGGTTTTGAGTTTTGATCCAGTAAACCAATCTCTGTCTTTTAATTGGGGCATTGAGAACATCAACATTTACAGTTAGAATAGATATGGAAAACTAAGTTGCAAACTTTGTTCTATTGCTTGTTTTGTGCCATCTTGGGTAAATATTGGAGTGTAGAGTGGTTATTGACACTCTCTCTATTAAGGGTTTAGGGTAAGAATGTCCTTGAGAATATTCTGTAGCGTAGGGTTTGTGTTCATGTATCTTGTTAGATTGAGTTTACCATTGAAGTCTTTAATTTCTCCATCACATTTAAAGCTTAGTTTTGCAGGGCATATTATTTTTGGCTAAAAATTGTTTTCTTTCAAGGCTTGAAAATATGGTTCCAAGCTCTTCCCTTCATTATCTAATCTGAAAAATCTCTAGTGATCCTAATTGGTTTGCCTCTGAATGTGATTTGGGGCTTTCTCTTAGCTGCTTTTAGAATTCTCTCTTTAATTTATGATATGTCTTGGATAATTTCTCATTTGGTTAGGATTTTTGGGGTTCTATAAATGTCTTGGATTTGGTATTCTGGGTCAATTCTGATAGGAGGAAAATTCTCCTTGACAATTTCAATTAGAAGGTTCTTAACGACACTTTGTTTGCTGTTCATAGTTTCCCTCAAGCCCAATTACTCTCAGATTATTCCCCACATCTCATCAAATATTATTTGGAAGTTCTGGTCATGTGCAATATGTTCCTTTTCTTGTCTGTCCACCTTAAACTTGACATTGCTCAGCCTGTCTTTGTTATGTGACGAACGTTCTTTGAGAGCTGAGGTTCTATTTTCTGTTGGGATTACTCTGGTGTTAGTATCTTCCAGTGAAGGTTTGATTTGGTTGACAGTATTTTTCTATTCTGAAAGTTCTGCTACATCTCTTTTCAAAGTGTCTAACTCTTTATAAATATGGTCTTTCCTCTCATAGAATTGATCCCATATTTCCTTATATAAGTTGAAATTAGTCTCTGCTCGCTTTCCTTAATTCTTCTTTCAATTCTTTGAATCAGTTACTAATCATAATGTTCATATATTTTCTAGGATTTTATTCAGGATCTCAACCATGGAGTTCTTGAATGGAGAGCTGTGAGGTTGAGGGGGGATTGTTTCCCCTTCTCCTCATTTTTAGAAACAAGGGTGTGGCTTGAAGAACGACAGTGAATATTACTCTTGTAGAGGTTATTGGAGCTTCATAAGACTGTTTCATTTAGATGGGATGCTATTCAAGAAGCACAGATCAATAGCTACTGAATCAATCTTTTTGTCTTTCTTTCTTTCTTTTCTTCCCTTTTTACTTTCTTTCTTCCTCTTCTTTCTCTGCAATTCTCTTAAATGTGAAAGGTTGCAATTTTAAAATTTGCCAATGGATTCTTAATTTTTATTACTTATTCATTTTCCAAATTTTTTCCACATCATTATAGGTCAGTTTCACTTGAGCATGTTGTGCCCTGAATGCACATAACTTTATGATTAATAGATATTGAACATTTGCTTTGTGCTCATATTTCTAAGGGTAAAAAAAAAAACAAACTTACAAAATGTTTTCAACAAGTTGTTGCATTTTGAAAAACACCACTATGAATGAAAATAAATTTAGAGTAGCATCAGAGTCAATGGGAGAGAAGAATGGGAAAGCCTATGTACAAACCTCTCTCTGTGCACACAATACTTTTCATGGTACTTTCCTGTCCATTTTCTAAGGAAATAGATGATGAGGATTGCCTTAAGAATTGTGACTTTGTATCTATAACCTTGTCTAGGAGTAATGTTCAATGAATATTACTTTCTCCCTAGATGCATTGGAATTCCTTTTTAGTGATATTTTATTTTCTCTTCTACAGCCAAACAATAAATTTTCCTCAGATTGGGTCCTTTGCTTCTTGCACTTATACCAGGATGCTAGACATAGTGCCAGAAAAAAAGTGACTGTGTTTCATATTTTTGTCACTTACTTGCTATAAAAAGTTGGATATATATGCAAAATTCTCAATAATCCCCCACATAGAGAACTGAATAATTTAGTAATTAGCACTCCATGTGAAATTCTTAGCAGTGTGCATGGCAGAGTGAAGTATATAACAGATGATTGATGTTGTCTATTGAAAAATGGTGTTAGATATTGTGAAACAAATGACTATTGGTTTTTTGAAATTTAAATTATAAATCAAAAATTATGTGATAATTCATGCCAATCATATTATACAATATAATTATTTTTCTAAATAATTATTTCCTTCATACTAAGTAATCCCTGTACCTATAAACTGCTAAATGCTAATAATAGTATTAATTCATATTTCATTCATTGTTTGAGGGATATTTATTGAGTACGTTCCATGAGCCAGGCCTTCCTGACACAAACTGAGTATAAAACAAAGTCTAGTCTCTGGTAGACATTGTATTCTACTACAAATTAAATAAGATATAAAATAAATTAAAGACATATATAATGTAAGGCAGATAATGATAATGATACATTTTATAAGTCAAAACATGGAGAAAAAGGTGTCTGTGTACACAACAAAATAAAATACTGATTTTTCAAACACCATCAACTACTATGTATCAGATTCCTATCATGACTGTCCAGATTACCTCAACTTCATGTGTAAAATAACACAAATTTATTCTCTGTTGGTTCTGGAGATCAGTAGCCTTAATTGAGCCACACTCATGGCTATGCTCAGCTTGCCTATCTAGCCAGTGCTTTTCTTCCTTTTTGGATTTTCAGAGTTAGTTTTTGGTCATGGAGTCTCCTGCCAATATTTTCAGTGAATTTTTCAGTCCAAACATGTAGGATGAGAGATAAGAGGGGCTGGAGGATGGGGCAGCCAGGTAGAAGGCCAGGAACAAGGCCACAGCTGGGGGATATATGGTTTATTTTTTTAAAAAAGCTACAAGAAAGGATTTTGAATGTTTTAACCAAAATATATGAGAATGTTTGGATGTATGGATATACTAACTCAGATTTTAACACTATGCAGTGCTTACTTGTATTGAACTATCACATGGTGCCTCAGACATATGTATAATTTTCATGAATCAATTAAAAAATAAACAAGGACAATAAAAAGGGCTTCTAGCATTACTGAGTTCCCAGCTACATCTCTCCAATCTACTTCTATCTTCACATTCTATTCTCTTAACTCTCCTGTTTCCCTTGTATAAGGACCTTTATTTCTGGTTACACTAGACTTATACAACTGATCTATATACTTAATGACATTTGTAAAACCCCTTTGACTAGGTGAGGGAGCATATTCATGGGTTCCAGGGATTAGAACCTGATTTTATTTGAGATGGTTGAGGGGAATATTACTCTCTCTACCCAATACCTCAAATCCAATCTGATTGACCCCTTAATAACTGCATGTAGTTTACAAAATGTTACCTTAATATTTGTTTGGAGCACAATATTTGTAAAGTTAGGACAAAAATCCAAAAGTATATTAGCTTTCTAACCGTATTTATTTTTGTTGGTGGTGGTGTTAGCGGAGACACTAGATGCACTTACTGAAATAGAACTTAGTTTTCAAAGCTAGAAGAAGCAATTTACAACATTACCAGTTCAACTTACAGACTGCACTTACTGATTAAGGGCTTTGTTCATTGGGGGAAGTATTTTTAAAATGGTAGGACACACAATCTTGCTTTGACCCCAACACTGCAAACTACTCTGAAATTATTAACAAGGCCCAGTGGGTTTAATTTTCCACACAAGTAAACTTCACAGAGGCAGACACAAAGAGTACACCACTTCATTTGAATATCTGGCTACTTCAGCATTTGAGTGTGTCTGGGTAGATCATTCTAAAAGCATTTATGCCTTGTATCAATCTTCACTAAAATGTCAACATGTGAATACTGTATTTTTTTGGTGGGTGATAATTATTCAACCTATTGACAAATATAATTCTGACTCCAGTCAAGATTTTGTAATGAAAAAATATAAATTCAATTTAACATTTATTCATTTTGACCTGTTTTGTTCCTTGCACTATGTTTATTCTATTTGTCTGTCTGAATATAACTGGATCACATCAACATGGAAACTAGATTGAAGAAGAGATTATTTTTGAGATAACATAAAAGAGTTTCTTTTCTTATTCACTGTGCTCATCAGTTTTCTGTAACAACCTACCTGTAATAATAAAATTAAAAAGAGAAAAAACATATTTTGGTTCCAGTTTTTGAAGCTCCAGTCCAGGATTGGAAAGATCCATTGCTTTTAGACTTTTCATTCAGGGTGCCAGATGGTAATTGCAGGGAGCTTGTGATTGAAAAAATTCATTTGGATTCAAGCCATTGAATAAAAGAGAGAAAAGGAAAATACTAGGGTCCTATAATCCCCTTCAAATACCCACTCCTAGTGACTTCCCACTAAGCCCCCTTTTTAAAGATCCCACCATCTCCTAACAGTGTCATGTGGAGGACCAGTTCTTTAACACATGAACCTTTGTGAGTCATTTGATTACAAACTGTAGCATTTAACTGCTTATTTTTGATAATAAGTGTAAATGCACATGAATGTGTCTCTCAATAACATACTAAGACATTATGGTTTCTTTAATTATTGCTTGTGTTCTTATATAATTTTCCACTTTCAAACACATAAAGAGTTTAATTTATTGCTGCTTATAATCGTGTTCCCTGGTTTAGTAGTTGAGGATTCACAGAATCTTGGCCAATGATCTGTCAACCTGCTCAGGAAAAAGCATAGAGTAGATTTTTATCATCTTTGTCCACAAAAGCATAAGGCAGTTTGCAATGACATTTTATTTTACTGATTTTTACTGTCACTTCACAGAACAAGTTTATTTTAAATCAAGCCCAAACAGCCTTAATGTAATATGACTGAAATAAAACATGTAAAACATCTCTAAATGAATGATGAAGAATAACTAGAAATTAAAGAAATGTGACTGCATGAAATTTAGAATCGTATCTGAGAGAAATAAGGTAAATGTTATTGAAAATAAAAAATTCTGAGAAATAATATCATTTAGAGATTATCTTATCAAATATCTAGAAATAGAAACATTTGACTCAAAATATATGTAATTCACTTTTTAATTTAGACATACATTAATTAAAGTGGTATAAAATGCTTCATAAAATTATTTAGGAATGTCTCATTGATATACTTATATACACATTCAAGCATAATTAATAGGCAAACACACACATTGAAGATGAAATGCATTTTACCTAAAAAGTTCTAAAACATATCTATTATGCACATCACATCCCACTACCACTCTGCCATCCATTCTTCATACTAGTGGATATATTCTTTCAGGCACAGTGTTTTATTTTGCTTTTATTTTAATTATTTTTTAGAGTGAGAGAGGAAGTATGCTAAATTTCTTTTATATTTTTATCTGTTTTTTTTTTCCTTCCACTTAATTGTGTATTTGGTGCTCAGGATCAAAACTAGGTACTTGCACATGCCAGGCAAGCACTCTAATGCTGAGCCCTCTTTCCAGCACCTATCTTGCTTTTATTTTAAAGGAATCCAAAAGTTTATAAGGATGGAATGATAAAGGTAAGATTCTACCTCCTGTCTTTAATATAAGAAACAAAAAACAACAATAGCTTACAATTATAGTCTTCCATATGTATAATAATTAAAGACTGCCATATGTATCAGAAGAGCAACAACCAAAGTGAACCCTACAAATTCATCAATTTACTTCCTGCAGATAATTTCTTAACTACAGTAGAAATTGAAAATCAATATAAGTGTGACAATCTAACAAGTTTGAGACATTGAGTTCAGAATTTTGAGAGTTCACATGGCTAGAATATGTGAAAAGTGGTGGGAAGTCTCCAGCAATCAGAAAATTGTTCATCTCACATCATTAGTTGAGAATTGAGTTACCCAGATATGAATGGAAACTATCTGAGGATAAGGGACAAACCATCTATAATCAGGAGGCAGGACAATTTACAAAGTTCACAGAGGCTACAATATTTTGTGATTTTACTAACAGTTTGGAAAGACTTTGTAATATATGGTGCATCAGGTAGAATCCACAGGAGGGTATTGCCTTAGTAATGGCAATAAATAAGCCCATTACTAAAGACTGCCCTGTAGCCACCCTCCATCAAACCTAAAATTAAGCCCTGAAGGGATGCAATTGATTTAACTCACTTAACTGCGTGGTAAGGCAAAATCTATTACTATAGAAAGGACCACAAGAAAATCTAGTAACTAACATCTAGTTGATAATACCAAGCACTCAGCCAAAAATTCCAAAGCAGGCAAAAGAAAATATAACTCATAACTAGGGAAAAAAATCAATCAATGAACAGATCAAAGAAGACAGAAATGAATAAACTGGCAGAAAAGGATTTTAAATAGCTACCATAAATGTTCTTCATGTGTTGATGAAGGTAGAGAAAATAAAGATGAAAGTAATAAAAGTGAAAAAATTCCTGTATGAAACTTCTAGAAAACAATGTTTGGTATAAAACAAATTCAGTTGGACTATCAATCAATCAAATAGTGAAGAATAAATAGGTAGTGAATATATAGAAAATAAGGAACTACAAAAATATGCACAAAGAATAAAAGAATAATCTCAGAAGATTATTTGATACAAGCAAATAGTATAAAAAAGATTAATTATAATCTAAAATAAAAATATTTTCAAGGAAAAATTCATAGAATTCTCCAAGTTTTATAAAGCTCAAAGCCTACAGTTCCAAGGTCAACAAATCTTAGGAAGGATATAATGAGAAAAGAAAATCAGCAGAAAGGCTATCTTAATCCATAATAAGCAATAAGGAGACAAATCTCTAAAATATTAAAAAGAATATGTATAAGGCCCATGGAGTGGGGAAGTACAAAGGGATCCCTGGACTTCTCACCATAAGTAGTACAGTGTATAAGATGATTGGCTTGAATCTTTGAAATAGTGAAGAAAATCTGATCAATGCTGAATTTTTTAAAAACCAGGGTTAGTATCTTTCAGAAAGTAAACTAAAATCATTTCACACTATCAAAAGTTTTGAGAATTCATTGCCAACACACCTGCAGCATGATAAATTTCAAACGAAGGTCTTTAGGCAGAGAAGAATGAAATCAGATGGAAATCTAGATCTGTACAAAGAAATTAGGAGCTTTTGAAATGGTAAGCATGTGGTGAATGTGAGACTTTATATATATATTTTTTTCTTCTTTCTGTCATTATGTTTTGTTTTTTTTTTCAAACTGGGGATTAAATACAGGGTCTTTAACCTAACCAAGCAGTCTACACTGAACTACATCCCTAGTCTCCTACAATCAACTTATAACTCTTTGAGATATGATTGACTATATAAAGCAAAAATAACCATAACATATTTTGGGCTTTATTATGTTTTAATCATAGAAAAATGACAGCAATAGCACAATGAAAGTAAACAAAGTAATAAAATATATTGTGTTCAATGTGTTATAATTATCTTCAACTGGAATTTGAGATAAAATGAGTCATACTGTGAAACACATAATCACAACCCAATAGAATCAGCTCATGTAAGTAGACCAGAACCCTGGACGGTAATGACTCTTGGACACCAACAAAGGAACCCAGGAAACATTGCAGCAAAGCTTTGTAAATTGTGAAGGATTTCATTTTCAAACCACAGTACTGGGTAAATCTAATTTTCAGATTATATATATATTCTGAAAACATTTATATATATATATATATATATACACACACACACATATATATACACACACACAGATAGGTATATACATATATATATACATATATATATATATATATAATTTCATTAGAAGCTTGTTTGATTGTTCAACAAATAAATTTCTGAAAAAAAAAAAATCCACAGTACTATCCCTGACCATATTTTCAAATGTTTGAGAATAATATATTTTCAGGATTCAATCTATGGTCTGAAACATGTAACTCCTTTTCATTTTGCCTTGCTTTTGTATCACTAGATAACACATTACCACAACTGTAATAACTTCAAACAACAAACATTAGCCATCTCAGCTTCTGTAGGTCATGTGTGTGGGTCAAGTCTTCTGCTCAGGATCTGCAAATGCCAAATTCAATGTGTCTCATCTGAATGCTCTGAGGTAAAATCTGCTGTTCTAAGTTATTTGTGTCATTCAGAAAATTAACTTCATTCCATATTGCCTTAGTCTTTTTTCAAGTGGTTCTAACAGAATACCTTCAGCTTAAAAACAACAGAGATCTATTTATTATTATTCTGGAGACTGGGAAGCCCAATGTCTGCATTGGTGTCTGCACCTTGCAAGGACTTTCTGATGTCATCCCAAGAGAAACAGGAAGAAATAAAAAGACCATCAAAATTGCTTTATAACAAACCCACTCTGGAAATTATGACATTGATCCCCTTGGAGGGTTCGCGATACTGTTGCACTGATAGATAAGTTTCAAAAAAATGAGCTTTGAGATACATGTACAAACCACAGTATACTATATCACTAAAGCTACCATTTTCTTGCGATTGTCAATACTGTTCAGCTGTCTTGATGCCCTCCAGAGTTCCGAGTTTGGAGGACTTACAGGCAATGTACGTCTTCAAAGCTAGCTGGAGAATTGTCTTTACCATTAAATTTACCATGTCTTTCCCTCTCTTCCTTCACTTTTACTTGCTTTACCTTTTTATTTTTATTAACTATCATTATTTTATTTTTTCATAATATGGGGTAAGGAGAATTTCTCTGGGGTAGATTCACAAGGATAATTTCCTTGTGATTAACTCAAAAATACCTTACTTACAACCTTGGTTATATCAGCAAACTACCCTCTGCAATATAATCAATATCACCTGATAATGGGCTTAATGTCTCATCACATTCACAGGTCTCACCCACAATCAATGGGAAGGAGTTAGAGAGTACAGGTTGTTCACATTGGGGAATGAAAGTCTGGACCTTTCAAAATTCTACCTATCAGGGAATGCACTGGAGATGTGAGATCAGGGACTGTTTGAGGGGTGTGGGATCCTGAGTAAGGATCAGGTTCAAGTTACTTTATCATGTTGTATGCATATCTGAATGTACAATAATGAATCCCCTCACTATGTAAGACTATTATGAATCAATTTTAAAAATATTTTATTCAAACATGAAGAAATAAAACATTTCTCATACCCTTGCTGAAATTAGAAAGTGTTTTGCCAGGTCCAACAAAATGATTGCTTTTCAGTTTAGCGAGACCCTGTCTCAAAATAAAAAAGGAAAATAAAAAGGGTTGGGGATATGTTTTGGTGGTTGAGAGACACTGAGTTCAATCCCATAATTTTTGGTATTTCAATAAACCTTAGAAATGGGAAACATAAATGTTTTTCAACCTCTTAAAATCAAGGAAAAGTGTTCTATTTTAAGTCTAATTGATGGGTCCTGAATTGTTCAGGGAGTTTTATGTTTTGTGTTTGATTCTGTACACACATGAAGAAACATGTGCAATTATCATTTCTACTATAAATCAAATATATTAAAGTGGCTCAGATTTATGGGAAAAAAATTTGACATCACACATAGATTTTAGATATGTTTCAACAAAGGGAAAGCATAAAGAAAGTAGAAAACAGTTAAAAACCCATTTTTTTATCCAGAAAATAAACAAAGTGTGACTATAACAAATAAAATGAACAAAATATATGTCTTTCCTAAACTATTTTATAGGGCTTAAAACTTGATGATGGTAATAAGTGTTGTGGTGGGATTTCATGATAAGCCTTAGTGGTGCCTCTTGATATTTTTATGTATTTTTGGTAAATATAGACAAGTTTCTTTGCTAGAAAAAAAAACATACAATAATTTGATTGATGAAATAAAACAAAATTATAGGCTAAAACACTACAATTTGTAGCTAAAGTTTAGTTTGGAGGCTTTTGGTTAGCCAAAATATAATAAGAAATAGGGTTAAATAAAGATATATTTTTTTAAAGAGAGAGAAAGAGAAAAAAAAGAGAAATAATTTTTATTCAATTTTTCATGTACTCTTGTTGGTTCAAGACAACATTGTGTATGTGGTGCTGGCATTGGAATTCGCTTGTGTACACATGCATGCTGGGGCAAGCACTGTAACTACCAAGCCATGGTTCCAGCCCTAAATATATCATTTTTAAGGAGCTACAGAAACAACCATTAACAAGTAAATCTCATAATTATATATTGAAACTAATTGCTGCTAAGTTCTAACCTTCCAGCAAAATACAACACAAATTTTGCAAAAACATTTAACAAAGTATATTGATAATTTCACCTCTAAGACTTTATTCAGAGGAAGAAACAAACATACATATTTTATTCAAAAATAGTATTTACATTTTCAAGTTTCAAATTGCTTCATTGATAGCATGAAAGGAAAATTCAAGAAGGTATAGCACACAGTTCCAGTTTTGGGATGTTCACAGTTTAGGTGATCAAAATATGTATTTAAAATCTATTGTATGTCAGACAGACTGACAAAGGGCTCTGAGAATTACTAAGAAGGAGACTTTTATTGCAATAGAAAACAACAGAAGGTTCAATCATGATCAAATTATTTATTTTAAACTAAAAGTGCAGACTTAAAAATTCTAAATAATGTTAAAAATATGAAGTCTGTAAATGAGATACTAATGTTTCTGAATTAGTGGAATACATATGTGTGAAGACCATCATTTAACATGAGCTGGTATCACATCATAGACGGATTTTAATGCTGCCCATTAAGAACTAGTACATTAGATTGTGAAGGAAGAAATGAAACAAAATACTGAGCAACAAGCAGAAGAGTACCACTTCAAACTAACGTCACGATGTACCATTCTAAGAAAGGCATAGAACACGCCACCTAACTCAATAAAAATATCTTCAGCAATTTTTAAACTAGAACCACAGGACCCACAGAATATCTAGAAAAAATAACATATACAAACATGCCTATTTGCCAATTTATAAATGTTTTTCCATTCATTTTTATTCCTAAGTTAAAGAACTTATGTATTATAACAGTAAAATTTTCCACTCCTGTTCATTTATTTCTGTGTGAATTTCTGCACATTTTGAAGATATGTTCTTATTAATTTTGTGGTGTAATTAACTTTTCATTCAACAAACAAAGTTTCTTTTTTGGCCATTTTTCTTCTCTTGTCACTTTATAGAAACTGCCTAATCTGTTATTATTTTTTATTGCCAGTTTGTAAAACATGTATTTCGTCTGTGAAATACCATAAGATCATAGGAAACGCCTTTAATGTGTACAAAACTTGCTTACTTTTTATTTTTTCCATGTGTCTCTTTAAATGGAATTAAATATCATTACTTAAAAATGAAAACATTTGTCCTATTATAATGGTTGCTGTACACTTAGTATCACAGTGCTCCGTTTCATTTACTTACTATTCATTTCTGGTATTGTAAGATATTTTGTTTGTCTACAACTAGGTCTTTCTTTCTTTTTCTTTTCTTTCTTTCTGGAAAGAGAGCGGGATAATCAATTTGATTTAGTTTTTCACGTGGCCTTTGTTTCCCTGACTCTTTTTTTTTTTTTTCTGTGCTCTAGTTTTATTTGAAGATCCAGAGAAATTTCCAGAGAGGCTCACCCAGGTTCACATACTGAGTTTTGACTGTTTACAGGATGACATCAGACTTTTATCCCCTGACTCTTATCTGTGTATGTGGTGCTGGGGTTTGTACCCGGGGCCATGTGCATGCCAAAAGTAGGTCTTTCTTATGTCATTTTTTGATGTTTGGTTTCTGTTTTAATTTTTCAGGTGCTGGAGATGGAAACGAGGGCAGTGTCATGCTAGGCAAGTGCCCTGTCTCTCAGCTGCATTCCTCCCCTTGTTGTGGGGAATTTTTATTTTACAAAAACAATACGCAGTGTCCTGCTTACTTCTCCTATTATGATTACTATTGGCTACATGCATTTATGATATAGATCAAGTTTAATTTCACATTAGTGAACATTTTAATCTTTATGTTACACATTCTAAATATTTTTAATAGATTACAGAATCAATTTTATTTATTGATTTATTTATTTTTATTCATTCAACATAGTCTCACATACAGGAGGGAACTGGTGCCACATGTTCATGAACACACGCATATTGACAGAGCAAGCCAGCACTGATGCCGCTTCATGATCTCCCCACTTTGAGTTCCCCTTGATCCCATGTTTCCCCCTACTTTACCCACATGTTAGTTGGGCTTCTTGTGGAAATTGAAGGCTCCCCACTGTGGTGATAATCTCTGTATTCTCTCCCTCTGGCTACCTTGATATCCTTCCTAATCCCACCCGCTTCCCTGCCCCCCTCACTTCATTCCCCAGTGTCATAGGCAAGGCTCCCCCTACTCATGTAAAAATTCATACATGTTGAGGTTATTATTAACTTAGCCAACTTTCAGCCTCTTTCCTATTGTTTTCTAGCTTCCACATATGAAAGAAAACAGTCTGCCTTTGAGTCTCTGAGTTTGGGATATTTTCACTCAGCATGATTTTTTCCATCTCCATTCATTTGGCTGCAAATGCCATGATATCATTCTCTCTAATAGCAGAATAGAATTCCATTGTATATATTGCCACATATATATATTCTATTGTATATTTACCACAGTTTTTGAATCCACTTGTCCAGTGAGGGGCATCTGGGTTCGTTCCATAGTTTACCTATAGTAAATTGAGCTGCTATGAACATTGACGAAGGTGTATCTCTCTACTATGCTGATTCTAGCTCTTTGGGGAAAATACAAAGGAGTGGGATAGCTGGACCATAAGGTGGTTCCAGCCCCGGTTGTTTTTTTTTTTTTTAATTCAGAAATTTATTTGTTGAATAATCAAACAAGCTTCTAATGAAATAATATAATATATATTCTCCACACTGTTTTCCAGAGTGGCTGTACAAGCTTGCAGTCCCACCAACAGTGTAAAAGTGTTCCTCTCTTCCCACAGCCCCTCCAGCATCTATCATTGTATTCTTCATTTCCATCACTCTGTTAGGAGTGAGCTGGAATCTCAGTGAAATTTTGATTTGCATTTCTCTGATTGCTATTGATGTAGAGTGTTTTCTCATATATTTATAGGCTTTTTGGATTTCCTTCATTGAGAAATCTCTATCTCCTTAGCCAATTTATTGATTGGATTCTTTGTGGTTTTGGTGTTCAGTTTTTGAGTTTTTTGTATAATATGGATATTAGCCCTCTGTCCATGATGCAGCAGGCAAAGATTTTTCTCCCAGTTTGTAGGTTCTCTCTTGACACTCTTGACTAATTCTTTAGCTGTGAAGAAGCTTTTTAGTTTAATGGCATCCCATTCATTTATTCTTGGCTTTAATTCTTGCACTATGGGAGTCTTGTTAAGGAAGTTATAACGCATATATATATATATATATATATATATATTCTATTTCATTATATTCCATTAGAACTTATAAATTGGGATAAACAAAAATCTCTTGGTATAAACGCAAAGATAGCAAAGTTGACAAAAATCTGGCATATTATAAATAAACTCAAAATTATATGTTTGCAACTTTAGTGGAATTTTATTTATTTATTTCCACTTTCGATCTCTTTTATTCTGTCTCCATTTTTCCAAAAATATAATCTGATGTTTATGTTACAATTTCTTTTACTAATAAAACATTACCAATTACAACTGATTTGGCTGTGAAGTATAAAGGTGGATAACCTCATAAATGACTATTGTGGGAATCAGGATCCCCATGGAAACTCACACTAAGGGTTTCTTTCTGTGCTAAAGTAAAAATAATTAGACTCATTGCCAAATTTCATAAACTCAGAAATTTAATGCATTTAAATCTCTCTAGAAGAAATATTATGCACAACTCTTTCCATATGATAAACAAGTATGTGAATTATAAGAATTTGAAGTTCACACATGAGTGTTTTGATTACAGAAAGCCATGGAAATGTTATGAATATGCTGAGAAATTTACACCAGGCTTCAATAATGTGTTGCTATATCAAATAAATAGCAACATATGAAATCACCTAAAGAGAAAATTTGCATTTTTAGATATATAAAAATGATTTCTATTATTATGTCAAAATTTTATATCCATCACAATTTATTTATATCCCTCCTTTAGATTATAAAATTGACTTACAGAAGCAAGTTTTCTTCAATGACAGCATATGAAATATGACTTAATGGACTTTTTTTCTGTGAGATTAAAAAGGTTAGGTACACTCAAAAAGTCAGACTTCTATCGATATTTTATTAATCTACTCCTAACTAAATTAATATAATTTTGTACTTTATTCTCAGTTAATTTACCTTATTGGAAAAGTCTCGTAAGTGCTGTCTATATTAACATTTGCTTCAATTTTGTCAGCATTTTCAAATATTGATTTTATGATCTGGCAAGCTTATTTTTATTGATTTTGATGAAATTGTATTGTGCTGAAATTGTATTGTGTTTTACTCCATATGATAGTTTTCTCTTTGTAGACCAGAGTTTTAATAATTTTATGTGGATATTCAGCGATTGGAAAAAGAATGCATGGCAAAGGGAGTTTTCTTTCTTTTTTCTTTTCTTTTTTTTTTTTTTTTTTTTTGCAGGACTGGCTATTGCACACAGAATTTTGTGCAAGCTAGGCAAAAGCTGAACTATTGAGCTACATTCCAGGCTTTTTCTTTTTTTTTTTTTCTTTAACATTTATTTCAAGACTAAAATTAACCAGAGTGATCTCAAGCTTGGGATCCTACTACTTAACCTCCCAAACTACTGGAATTACATGTGTATACTATTATATCAGGCTGCAATGTAAGTTTTAAACATTTGAATTTACAATGTAATCTTCGTAACCAGGAGTCAATGTCTTCAGTAATTGAATTATTTGTAAATGTGTTGTGCAAATAATTATTTGTTCACAATGTTTTCTGATATAAGTTTTACTGAATAGACTTGGCACAGTGGCACACACCTGTAATCTCAGTCACTCAGGAGACTGAGGCAGGAGGATTGTGAGTTCAAAGCCAGCCTCAGCAACTTATTGAGGACCAAAGCAACTTAGCGAGACCCTGTCTCAAAATAAAGTGTAAAAGGGCTGGAGATTTAACTTACAGATTAAGATCCCTGTGTTCAATCCTTGGTACCGAAAAAAAAAAAGAAAAAAAAAAGAAAAAATCAATCAATCAATAAAAAATTATACTGAATAAAAATAGTAATAATTAGAAATAGGAATAATGATTTTTAAAAATAATTTCTTTAGAGTCAAAATTACATAATATTTTTTTAAAGAGAGAAGGACAATGAGAGAGAGAGAGATAGAATCAATTTTTATTGAGTTTTTCACATGGCTTTTGTTACTCTGACACAGTTGTGTGTGGGTGGGTGCTGGGGTTTGAACACGTGTACTCATGCATGATGGGCAAACACCATAACCACCGAGCCACCACTCCAGCCCCATATAATATACTTAAAATAAAAACATTTATTAAAATAAATAGATGCTATAGGTAGAATTATCTATGTATTAAAGAAAAGAAATGGTGACTATTTCATTCTTTGTTACATTTGTTAAGAAAACAAATAAAAAAAGAGGAAATATCAAACGTCTGAAAAACTTTTATGGAGACAGATAATAGTCTTGACAAAGATTTGATGTGGCTTGCTTTTAGTGAGAGTAGTGTAAATTTCTTTAAACCTTAAATTTTTTCTGAACTGACAAACTATTTGAAATTTCACCATAAATTATCCTTCACTTTAATGTGCCATACCCTATAAAATTATTAAATAGATGAATACCACCCAAGGAAGATAAGACACAGCTATGTCATAATTCATTGCCAGTATTTCATGCAGTGCTAAATCTTGGATCATATCCTGATGTTTGATCTTTATAAAATGTACACATGTGTCAAAACTTAACATTTTGCCCCATAAATATGTACAATTTTTATGTATCTGTCAAAAGTAAAATGAAACAAATGGAAGCAAAAAGGGGACTCTGCAGTTGGAAAAGATGAAGAAAGTAAAAATACATTCAGAAAATTGGAAGACTAAAAACTAAAATTTACCACGATACTTTGAAAACTGGGAGAAGCTTGCTCCTTTTGGGTAATTTCGGTTATTGTATCATATTTTCTTCTATGAAATTAATAAATATTTATGCATAAACGCTCAAGGCTACAACTCTTGCAAAGGAATCATAGCATCTGAATCATCAACCCCAACTCATGTCCATCTTCCATTCAAAAGCATGCGCTTCTCATGTCCTTCTCATTGATCCAAATTGATCTCATTATTACCCATCTTTTGACACTGACAAATGTTTTCAAGTTTAACAACAAATTTCCATTAAAATAAAATGCTGCACATTAATTTTTTTCTTTTATGAGGAAAATAGGTAACACTTTTTGAGTTGTTACGCTCTGCCATTCTCATTTACCTAACAGTGTGTATTATTTTTCTTTGATATTCACAATATCTTTGTGGGTAGTCATTATTCCTTTCTGTCCACTGAGGAAGTCAGTGCTTAAAAGTTAAGCAATTTGGGGCTGGGGAGGTGGCTCAGCAGATTTGGCACTTGTCCGGTATGCAGGTTCGTACCCCAGCACCCCATGTACATAATGAAGTATCAGAGCAGCGAAAGTCATATGAAAACTAATAAAATTATTCTCTCTGTCTCTCTCTCTCTCTCTCTGTGTCTCTCTCTCATTCACTGTCCTTCTCTCTTTATAATAAAAAACGTTGAACAATTTGCTCAAATGAATATAGCTTCTGGTGGGGGAGGAAGCATCCTTCTTTAGAGTGTGAAAACAGTCACTAATATCCTTCCCTAAACATGTTTGAACCTACAATCCAAAAGTGGTAAATGGTATCCTAGAGAAAACATATAAACAGGAATCGCTCTACTTTTTTCATGCAGTGCGCATTCTTGAACAATGGGTCTGCCTCAAGCTCCTGATTTGAAATCTTTAACACCATGTCCTATGTTAAGGATTAAGGAATCAGCACTCCTAAACTTAAATGGTACACTACCTCTTTCTTCTCAAAACCTTGCTGCAATGCTTTGTTGAATATCTCTTACCAGGCAAGTTATCTTCTAGTCTGAAAAACAGATATTTGTGTATTATGATCATTTCCCTTTTCATCATGACTTTAACATCAACATCAAGTTTGGCAACATTCAAATTCACCTTTCCTAAATACTACATCACTGTACCCAAAATTTGTTAAGAATTAAGATCTATGGTGTATTTGCTTGCTAGGTCCATCAAAACACCACCACAAAATGAGTGACTTAATTAGGAGAAAAGCATTTTCTCACATAGCTGGAGACTGAAGTCCAAGATTGAAGTGTTCACAGGTTTGCTTTCTTCAGATGGACTTTCTCCTTGGTTTGCCAGTGGCACCATTGTGCTGTATCCTCATGTGGTCTTTCCTCTGCCTGTGGTGTCTGAATCCTCTATCTCCTCCATTCTAAGGACACCAGTCATATTATATTATGGTCTACCTCAATAGTCTCCTGTAATACAAATTACCTCCTAAAAGACTTCGTCTCCAAATATTGCCATATTGTGAGGAAGGAAGGGTTAGGAAGCCAATGGATAAATTTTAGCATTACACAATGTCAGTCCACAACATATGGAAATAATAAACAAAGAAGAAATTCTTGCTGGATGTCAACCAGTTTGGCAAAGATTCCGTCTTCTTTTTTTTGTTGTGAAAATAACCACTCAATTATAAACAGACACAAGAACATAGTATGAATAAAATACGCTGAAGGTAAATTAATGTTCCAGAATGAAGAAATTGAGAGATTCAATTGTGTTGTGACCACATGAGGGAAATGAATGGTAAACCCTCAGCCTCATGTTTGGAATATACACACATAATCATTTATATCCCCAAATCGTCCAGTGCCTCTCCACTGAGTTGGAAAACTATTCTCTCTGTAACATGCTATTCAAGGATCTCCAAGATCTCTTCCCCATCCAACATCTTCTGTTTTATAACATTCTTCACTTCATCTTACGTAGGATTTTCCAACTAAATGAAACACCACTCTACTCAAATTATTTTTCCTTAGACTATATTCCTCTCTAACGTACCAAGAACATTTCTCTCTGCTTTTCATACGGGTATAGTGTCATTCACCTTTCACTTTGCATTCCTGTATTATTCATTGTGATATTTCCAATCAGGAATTATTTTCTATCCAGTGTTTACTTATTATAGTATAACATAATTCATTTATTATTTTCTCTTATCAGATCATAATATTTCAATGGCTAAGAAAAATAGAATCTAAGCTTCACAAAAGTATGGATTACTTTTTTACATTTTGTTCAATAATACAATGCTTGGACAATGTATGTACTAGTAAATGTATATAAGTAAATGTTGAATTTCTGAATGTGAATTTCATGGTGTTCCAAAACTCATAGCATAAAACATAATCCTTTCTTTTAAAAAACAAACTAACCTTAACTACTGGAAAGCAAAATCTGTGAAAAAATATTGGTTGTAAGAAATCACTATGTTTGTGGTATTTGTAACTGATCGAATAACCCACGCATTGTTTCAAGAGTTGAATAGATTTTAATATACTTATTCCCTTATTCCTCAAAATGGTACTGAGTAGAAGCTAAATTACTATTATAATTTTTTTCTGCTGAAGATAATGATACAGAGTTGCTAATGATTTTCTTTAAATCACATAGGTACTAGTAGTAGAGCCTGGATAGAAACCCATATAATAGGACTTCCAAGTCTAGTCTGTGTTTTAACAATTATGAAATCCTTTTCCATTTTCCCAACGGATGGCTTGGAAAAGAGAATAGGAAAATGCAAGTATAAATGTTTGAACATCAGGTTTTTACTAAATATATGTGGTTCAAAGTCTTGGATCTAGGATTGAACCAAAGTGGAATTTAAAAATAATGTTTTGTCTTGTAATGAGGACATTTCAACATGTGTTCCTTCTTCATTTTCTTTTTCTTTTTTATGTATTTTTTGGCAAGAAAACTAACTACTCAGAAATAAATGGAGCTGTGGGCAAAACTTAAATTCTGTGTAATTTTACATTTTACTACAGACTAAAAGTCAACTCTGTTTTCACCTCCTACTTAGTTTGGTACGATGTTCGTTTCATAATGCTTTCCCAGCAGTAAAAATGATTACTCAGTTATATTCTAAGAAACCTAAGTGCCTGGCAGAGTTTCAAATGTGCTCCCTAAGGTATGTTTTCAATACTGTTTTCTCCCCCACGATGGACAACTTGGCATAATTACAGGAATTGTTTTTATGCAAGTCATCTTCAATAACTACATAAGTGAGTTTTTTTATTCACTTCCTTCACTATATTTCTAAGAAAATATATGTTCGTTGCTTTCCAAGGCCTAACATACTGCAGTCTTTTACAAATGACTACTTAGGGAACTGCTGAGTCGTAATTTATTTATGTCGTTTGTAAATAATTATCCAATAATATAAAATAACAATAACTTAGATTGTCCCCTGTGTCCAGTACTTTTTTAAATCATTCTACTAGGAGCACCAAAAATAAAATATTCTTTTGGGCTATTTGGGGCACCAGACTTTTCAATAGCAACATGTTAGGGACTAAAAGAGAAGTAATGAGTTGCAATATTTTTCTTGAGATCTGATTTCAAGACTTCAACATGAAGTCACCCAAGTTGGAGACTGGAATGGAAGAACACAATTGACTATTGCTACCAGTAGAAAGGATGCATTATAAGCCAGCCAGAACAACACATGAAAAATAGTGTGTCATATTTAGGAGCTGATGTACATGATCACATAAACAAATAACCACATATGTCAATGGAAAAGCAGCAAAGGAAAGAGATACTACCAATGGGAGAAATAAATCAGGAGATTTTAGTATTTTGAAAGTTGAATGAGATCCTGAAGGCCTGGAAATATACCACAGGGTATCAAGAAATGTAGGAGAGGATCAGACCCTTTAGAAACAGGAAGCCAAACAATTTAGTAAACTCCAATGCACCCTTCAGTTGTAGAAAGCAGGGACAGGGCTTAGTTCATCATTATGTCTGCTGATGCTGGCACTGTGTTTTTTACAGAGGAGGAGATAAATGGCTAATTTCAAAAACAAATGAATACATTCAGGAATAGATGCTATATTTTTCCACTCAGTATCATTCATTTCAAAGCCTGTATGATGTACTCGGTTGTAATGAGGATAATGCTGAAAGAATAATGTCTCGTGAGCGAGCTACATACACTTGGGTGGCACACACCATGGAAGTCTTCATTATTTACACAGGCAGCCTCCTTAGAGCTTGGAGAATCACCTGTCACTGTAAAATCTAAATTATTCTTTCCAGTTAGAGAACATGATATCCCTCTTCCTAATCAAAGGCTTGTACACAGTCTCAGACTGAGAAGGGTGTGCATTTGATGCTCATTCAGATCTCCCACTCATCAACTACCATCTCAGCGTGTTCCATAAAAGTAGTGTATCTCAGCTCCCTTTTTTATGGAGAAAACATAAGAATAATACTTCACAGACACATTGAAAAGTTTTAAACAATGTCATTTAACACTTGAAATGTACTACTCCTTTGGTACATATTAACAAAATCAGTATTATTTTGAATTAGGACATATATGAATGAATGAATGATCAATAATTTTGACTTTCCTTAGATTATTTACCTTAAACTCTTCTTCAAATTTCAGTTTATTTCCTGGGAAAAAATATTGTTATATATTTAGAATACTTTTCCATGATTGTTATCATGCCCTAAAATATAAATACTCACCAAAATACATTGGTTCATATGTTAAAATGAAAGGGAACTTAGAAATCAGGTACCTCAGTGCTTAAATTTTACAACTGAGAGATGTGAGATTCAGAATTCTTAGTTGGTTTTTAATAAGATGATCATAGCTTATGAAAGTAAAGAATATGTACTATTGCAATGAATTATACAGAATGCCAATAACAAAATAACAGAGTAGGTTATACAGAAATGAAGACTTTTCACAGAAAGAAGAACCAAAGGAAATTCTTTATTTATTACTATATTTGTGTGATGAAAACAAAATAAACAACAAAAACAAACGTCTATTTATGTAAAGAAATCTCCAAGATCAATGACATATATGAAAATGTGTATTCATACATTTTTATTTTTTCTGTTATGTAGATCCTAATTTATAAAACTTTATACATCATTCAATATTAATGAATATTTTAAAATATATAATACAGAAAAGCACACACACACAGAGAAACACACTATTGTTTGGTCATTACATGAGATACTGTGATAGACTTTGTAAACATTATTCCTTACCATCAGTTTATGAGTCTGGGTCTGCTGTCATCTTATCTTATAAATAAGTGTACTGAGAACAAGAAAAGAAATTTGAAATACTTACAGAGCTAGACAGAGGCAGAGTCAAACACCAGTTGCTCCAGTAGACATCATGCTATGATACCGGTAAGAGGAAAACACATGAGTGGTGTTCATTCATTCACCTTTTCATTCTACAAGCACTTCTTGAAACTGTAGCACATGTGAGTAACTGTAGCCAATGAAGAAAATACTACTTTCTATGGGTCATGGTGTCTTCCTCTTCCATCAATATCACGATCTGACAAGGAAAATACTCATGTTAACAAAAATGCAATGTAATATGAAACTTTGTATGCTATGAAAAGCACTTCAAGGAGTGTTGGCCAAGTTCTGAAAACTTTCAGAAAATGTTTCAGAGAGGAAAGAGCATACACTATTCCTAAATGTGGGCAGGCATACACTGGATACTATTCCAAGAGCAAGTAAAATGAGTCTACAGGTATTTTAGGAATCTGCTGTGTTAGCTTGCTAAAAACTTGGGGCAGTGTTTAGATACTAACAAAAGAAGAGGACATTTAGACTGTGGTGATGAATTCCACAGTCTGGTGAGGTCAGGCACAAAAAGTGGAAAAAATGCAAGCCTAGGATATCAACTTAATAAGTTACTGTGAAGCTCTACTAACTTTACTTTGAATTTAAAATCACTTTTCATTTCCACGCCAAGGTCAGAGAACTAAAGCATCATCAGGATGATGTTTTACCACATTCATCTCCTTCAAACTCAGAGGCTGACCTGCTTTATATCTCACTTAGAATGGCCTGCAATGTCTGAATTGCCTATTACACCTCGAGATGTTCTCACTTAGAAATAATATAAAGCCATGCTTTGAGAGCTATTTTCAGGATTTGTTATCTTAGGGAACTGACAATCTAACAAAATTTGGTGACCAGAAAAAGAAGGGGAAAATCACCCAAACCTTGCTTGCAGAATATAAGCATAACAGTAAGTGAACTAATTCTCTATAATTTGTTTATTATTGATTAGTTCAGTTACAACAGCACCTGCAGCATAATAGTCAGGTACTGAAATAGCCAAGAATTAAGAACCCTAATTAGAAGTACTGTTGAGTCAGCAGTGAATACACAGGCCAAGGTAAGCTAATAACAAGAAATTTTATTAAGGCATAAGTCACACGTTGACCTGCTTGCAACTATATCCAAAGCTAAGTGATGCAGCAGCTAAAATCCTGACCAAGCAAGTCAAAGAACCATCACATGTTATTAATAAGCAGAGTTGATTCTAAAAAGAAGCACTTTTCAAAGGAACAGTCCCCCAGTGTTTGTAGAAAGCTTCTTTAAGACATTATCTCATATTAAGCAACTGTGAGTCAAGTTAATTGATGATTTTCAATACAAGCAACGCTGTAGATAAACGAGAACACAGTGGGAAGTAAAGTCTACGGGTTATTTTACTTTTACAGAACTATGTGAAAGGATAGATAAAAAGAGAACTGCAAAGGGATGGAAAAATAGGTGGCTATAAGAAAGTGTAAGGAGAATGAATAGCAGCAGGAGAATGGAAAGAAGAGAGATTTGAAATGTGAAAATTCTCGGTGGCATAAACGATGAGCTGTTAGTCTTCGGTGCCTTTAGCAAATGTGTTTGTTGTTTACAATATTGCATTTGTTTGTTCTAGCAATGTTTAAAGCCACCTTACTGTAAATGGGAACAAATCATTTAAGAACGATTTTTTTCCTTAATAGTTTATTACCTTTGTTGTTTTCTCTTTGAAACTAATATTGATAGAAGAAAGCTTGCTGATACAGGAAAAACTGTGTGAGATATTGGCTTATTTTAAGTGAAGTCTGGATCATTCTGCCAGTTTTTCTTCATGGTCTTGTTTGCATTGTTATGAGAAAATGAATTTTAAAGTCTGACCAGATTTGCTGATATTTAATTAATATACTTTATGAGTTTAAAATGTGCAAAAATGTATTTTACAGGCCTTAAACTGTATATAAATATATGAATGTTATATATTTATATTTGTATTAAATATTTAACTATAACTGCCTATATTTAATCTTAGATAAATATAGATTATTTTTTTATAATATAATATAATTTTTTTTGCTCCTCTCTCTTCACACATATTCCACTGTGAACTTTTGCTACCTTTTACCATCCCCAAATTAAGCTTTGATGGAATTTTTTGAATCACATTTAAGATATATATATATACATATATCACATAATATATACACATACACACACATAGATATATATGTGAATAAACTGAACTGGAACTTTTCAGCATTATTTTTTTTAACTTCTGAAAAATTCTTATCAAAACAAAAGGTCCTAATGATTATGTTATATGAATACATCAACCACTATGTTATTACACTGTGTTTTCAAGAACATGGTTTATGAAAATATCAACCTTTTTTTGAAAAAGATGGATGAGGGCTGGAGCAGTGGCTCGGTAGTTACAGCACTTGCCCGGCATGCGCAAGGACATGGGTTCAAACCCCAGCACCCACGTACACAGCAAAATGTCAGAGCAATGAAAGCCATGTGAAAAACTCTCTGTCTCTCACTGTCCTCCTCTCTTAAAAAAAAAAAAAAAAAAAAAAAAAAAAAAGATGGATGATAGGAAAAAGGCCAGTGTCAGAAAGTTGAAAAAAAAATGGCAAAACAAACATTTGGCCCTTTTCACAGAAAAAAAATATGGAGAAAATTCATAAAGCTATTATAAATCTTAGAGAGTAAGCTGCTTACAGGCAAATTCTATGAGTGCAATCTTAATCTATTTGGCAATTTTCTGCACATGGGAATTTTAGTTTTTTTATTTATTTCTCTTGGTTATGATTAAAACACTGAAAGAGAGTAGGAACCACACAATGTCTTATATTTGCAGACAATCAAATGAAGATTCATTTTTACCAAAATAAAAATGGCAATACAAGATGAAAATAAGGAAGAAATGGGTGATACAATGCTTGGCATGTTTGACCTCAGACTAGAACTCGAAAGATCAATTTCTTATTTTACTGTTTCTCACACGTTTTATTCAGCTGCTTGTTTTCATCACTAAAACCTGTCATTTTCTTTTCATCTGCATACAACACAGTGCTCCAATTTGTACTAGTCTTTCAGATATACTCAACTTGGAGAAGAAATCAAAAGGAACTGGATTCTAGATCCATACTCTGAAATTGTCCTGAGGGCCTGGGAAATACACAGGTGCGTTCTCAAGCTATACTTTAGTTCAGGAGAAAAATCGATGTGTGCTCAGGATGCCCTATGACTTCCTGTGATGGTTCATTTATGGTTTCAGATTGACTGTGCCATGGGAATCCCAGATAGATAGCAAAATAATATTTCTTGATGTCACTTTAAGGATGTTTCTGAAAGAGATTAGAATTTAAATTGTGAGGCTGAGTGAAGAACTTCTGTCCTCAGCGTGCAGATGGTGAACATCAAATTCATTCTAGGACTAAATAGAACGAAAGTGGGCAGAAGGTTGATTTCACTCTGCCTGGAAGATTGGTTTTCGCCCTTGGCAATCCTTATTCTTAGCTTTCTGGTTCTCAGGTCTTCCAACTATACCACTGGCTTCCCTGGTTCTTTGGCTCGTAGATGGCAAATCATGGGATTCCTCATCCTCCATACTTATAGGAGTCAAGGTCTTATAATCTTGTGATATCTATATGTTTGTCTTTCTGTATACACATATGTGCAGATATGCATGTATATGTATACATCTATGCATATACACAGACAAATGCACTATATTCTTTGCATATATCATATACATATACTATTAGTTTCATTTCTTCTCTGAAAAATATTGATTATTATGATTTTCTTTGAAAAAATATGGAAAACGAAGGAATTCATACAGAAATTTCATGCAAAAATTACAAAATGACCTAGAACCACAGTTAACTCACATAGGATAAACATTGATATCTGTGATAGCAATTGGTATCCAAACTCACTATTCTTTAATTTGTCAAATAGCAAAGGCATATTCTCCATATACTTTGGACTAGAACAATAAATTATCCATATCCAACAATTCTAATGATTGTTCCTACCCATTTGATCCTTCTAGACCCTATAGTTATACCATACCTGGAAATATACAATATTGATTTCAAATATGCTAGCATTAAAATTGAATTATAAACACACAGGAGTCTTGAGAGTTATCAAAGATTTATGAGAAAAAATGAAATATGTGTCTAGTTTGAATTGCTTACAATATAATCATGAATATTTCAAGTACTAATAACAGTAAGTTTGAAAATATTAAGCACAAATTCTATACATATCTTAAAAAATTTAAAAACACTGTGAACAAAAGCAAAAAGAAAAGAATAAGCCACTAGGAAAGAGGAAGAGGAGTTTGGCCAGAGGTGGAGAATTTTTAAAGTCAGCTCATAAAGAAACTTCTTTCCCTAATAAAATCCACACAATTGTGAGGGTAGAATTCTCTGTTCTGGTCTAAAAAGCTCCTACTGAGACATGACTTTGCTCTTTATCACCTATCATGGAAAAATATTACAGTAGCCTAGCTGCATATGGTGGAAAGAAAAAACAACTTTGAATAAGGCTCCATTCTACATTCCCCTGTACTTGCATTAACAATCTCTTGAGTCACTGAATTCGTTTCTCAGAGGACCTTCATCTTCAGATGTGAAAGGTAAGAGACAAAAAATATAAAGGTTAAATTGCTTTGTTTTCTGGACGCTTCTTTGTGACTCTTAATTTTCTCTTTCTCCATATAACAATCAAACATTTTTAATTCCATGTGCCCAAGGATGATCACCCTGTGGAACTTCCATTTCCTCTGATAGGTATTCTCATCCAGAAATGCTGATGGACTCACTTTAGCTATTTGTTTCAAGTTCTTAAGAAGAAGTAGGAGGAGCGGGGGAAGGGGAGGGGGAAGTATAAGAAGAAGAAGGTGGTGGAGGAGGTGAAGGAGGAGGAGGTGAAGAAGAAGAAGAGGAGGAAGGAAGAAGGAGGAGAGGGAGAGGGAGAAGAAGAGGGAGAAGACACAGAAAGGAGAAGGAGAAGGAGAAAGGAGTCTGCCATAGTCCTATCAAGAATGGCTGCGACAGGGAATCCTAGAGAGGTGGCTTACCAGTAGGGCACTTGCCTGGCATCCACAAGGAGTCAGGTGGGAACCCAGCACCAAGTACACAACTAAGTGTTGCAAAAATAATACAACACAAAACAAACAAACAAACAAAAACAGATGAAAGAATAAATAAAATTGACTCTCACACTATCTCTCTTTAAAAATGCTGAATTTAATGCAAAGGACTGTAATCCAAGTGAACAGAGGCTGAGACAGGAGGATCACAAGTAGATGTGATCAAAGCCTTAGCAATTTAGCAAGGCTCTAAGCAAATTAGTGAGATTCGGTCTGAAAACAAAATATAAAATGAGCCGAAGATGTTGCTCAGTGCCTCAGTAGTTAAGAGCCCCAGGGTTCAATCTCTGGCATAAAAGATAAATAAAAAAATAAAAAAAAGAAGCTACAAGGGGAGGGGCTGTGTCACATAGCAGAACACAGCAGAAGCATGTTACCTGATAGGACAGAGTGCTCATGGGCACCAGGAATACTCCAAAATCTCCAACATTCCCACATAATCACCATTCTGAAAAAGACTTGCATTGTTTATCATTATTCATTCAAATATTGGTACACATTTCACAAAATATGACCCCTTTAGATCAGAAAGAGGCAGCCTGCAGTTGGCAAGAGCTGCTGTTATATTTTATCTCCATTCAAAATGAGTACATCAAAATCATATCTCAATAGTGTATAGTCCTAAAAAGTCTACAGAAAAAAGATGCATCTTCTGAGATGTACATGAAAGCTAGCCCTAGATTAAACTAAGAACTCTCACTAGGAAAAGCACTAGAAGTTTGTTTTAACATACAAGAAGACAGACACATACCCAAGAGTTAACAATCATAGTTCATATAGAGACGTTTCTATGCTTTTCAGGAAGCCAACTATGCATGAGAGTATTTATAAATTGGTATGGATTCTTTTGGTCTAACATGATGAAATCTTAGTATTTTTTATTTTTGGTGGGCGGTGGGGATAGCCATTTGTTAATTGAGTTACCTTTTAATATTATTATTATTATTATTTAGTTTTAAGAGAGAGAGGGACAGTTAAAGAGAGAAAGAGATTCAACTCTATTTAGTTTTTCAAGTGGCTCTCATTGCTCTCACAATTCATTGTGCACATGGTGCTGGGGTTTGTACCTGCATCTTTGTGCATGCTAGGAAAGTAATGTAACTGCTGAGCCACCACTCCTGCCCCTTTTGATATTATTTTAAAGAACATGAATATGCCATTTGTTTTTGTTTTCATTTTTGTCTAATATTTATTAAAGTACCTTTCATCATTGTTATTCTTTTTTTAAAGAGAGAGAAAGAGACAATCAATTTTTTTTATTTTTTCTTCTGTTTTTTTGTGTCCCTGATACTTAGCTGTGTATGTGGTGCTGGATTCAAATCCTAGTCTTCAAGCATGCCAGGTAAACACTCCATTTTTGAGCCACTGCTCCAGCCCCTCATCATTGTTATTAAAGAATTATGCATCGTAAATTTTTTCTCTCTTTTTACTTCACTCATAGCTTCATTAAATTTTATATTGCTCTTCTTTGTTTAACACCTGCATAGATTCTTTGGAAAATTTTTATTTCATACTTTTTTGCAATTATGTTTAAATGATTATAATTCATATGTTGATTTGGCAATCATTATGTGATTATCCTCAGAAAACCTCCATCTAATATTTCCTTACCTATGAATGAACTGGCATTAGCTAGACTCAATTACAATTTGGAAATAATTCATTGACATATAAAAAATACAATAAATGAATCTCAATTTCTACACATGACTTTTACTTACTCGAATTTTTCTGTCTATAAATAAAAGTCAAATTTCTTGACATGTCTAGACATTTTTAAGTGTTCTTAAAAGCTACTGTAATATTATTTCTATAATTTGAATTATATCCATCAGTTTAATTTCTCATGTATTCTAACAGGAACATGTACTCTAAATAGCTTACTAATGTTTTCCCTTCTTTTTATGATTATAACATGCCTTATCCATTAATTTCAGAGTTGTAGGGAGGAAAACAGAAGAAGATAAAGTCATCAGCTCTTTTCAAATTTAGGGAAACATAAGCCAATAAACAAGCTATTTCATGTTCTGGGGTGGGGGAAGAGGGTGTAGACAATGAAAAGGAAATGAGATAAAAGAAAGAGGAGAATAGAAATGGGGAAGTAGAAAAACTCAGGGACATCAAAATTGGGAAATACCAAAGAAAACTGGGCATTGTTTTCTATCCATTTCTGTGACCAAATACATAACACAGACAACTTGGTGGAGGAAAAGATCAATATGGCTCATGGTTTTGGATTTTTCAGCCCACGGTCAGCTGGTTCCAGTGTTTGGTCCTGAGGTGAGGCACACTATCATGGCAGAAGGACATGGCAGCTAAAGATAGCCTGAAAGGCTGATCTGAAATTGGTCAGTTCATGGCAGCCATAAATTAGAAAGAGAAGTGGGGGAGGATCCAGGGACAAGATCTAGTCTCCTCGGGCTCACCCCAAGTGCCTACTTCTTCCAACTATGCCCCATCTAGAGTTTCTGATATCCCAGTCCTCCATTAGGCTACCAATGGATTAATCCATTGATGAGGTCCAAGCCCTCATGTTCTAATGACTTCCTAAAAGTCCCCACTTCTGCACATAGCTGCATTGGGGACCATTTTGTCAACACAAAAGCTTTTAGGAACATTGCAGATCCAAACCGTAACAGTCTGTCACATGATAAAAAGGTTTCACTAGCATTGACATATAGTAAATATTAAAGGATTTTCAATTTAAGCTAATTCACTGAATACATGCGTTACTACCTGCACTCTTACTAATGGAAATTACAGAAAAGTTATGATGTAAAATGTACTACTATTGTACAATTTATAATAACAAAACTTGATGGATCTAATCTATTAAAGATCAAGTGTAAGAAAAATTTAAGCTAAAATGTATTGCAATTCATGGTCAGTGAGGGAATCTAACACCCATACATAGTGGATAATAGAAGCACAAGTAGGTACAGGATTAAATACAAAGGTACTTACTTGGGTATATACCAGGTAAGGCAATCCATCAAGCAAATGCTATCCATCTGTTCTTGACTCAGATCAAGTGGCAGCAATAAATCTGTCATTTTACCTTGCGTTCATGTCTCTGCTACTATGGAATTTAGCAACTACCAGGTAGCTGAAAGAAGCCAGGAGTAGTAGAGAGATTCTGGGTCCAGAAGATTATGTAGTTACTTTAACCTATGGAATGGTTTAGCTTTCTCTTTCAAGAATAGTATAGTTTCAACTTCCTTTGTCCTAGTTGAAACAATACAGAGGATTTGCCAAAGTCTGTGGCAAAACTCAAGCAACAGAAAAGACTCCCTGCCTCCAGGAGCAACCACACCATGATTGGGAGGAAACCGAGGAAATGCAAACATCCAAACAATTTCCTTTTATCTTACTTTTGACCTGATAAGTAAATTTATTTTTATCAATCAGAAATCAAATAAATATTCTACACAAAGATTTCTTGCAAGCATTTCAAAGAGTTATCACTTTTCTCATTAAAAATAGATAAATTATTTTCTAATAAGGAACACATATATATCAATGTCATTCAACTAAAACCATGAGAAAAATAAGTAAATTTAGAAATTAAAGGGATAGAAAGGAAATTTATGAAATTCCTTGTAGATATTTCCTGAAGATTTCCAATAAGAAGCAGCATTTCAAAACTGACATTCACCTGAAACACATTTTAAAGAATCATTCTCTAACACTATTAACATAAAATTTTAAAATCCCAACTCTAATTCCAATTTAAAAATTTAGAAAATATTACCTCTCAGATGATTGAAATTCAATATGCCCACATGTGGCTAACTTATCTCTCTTTGCTTTTTAAAGAGAGATGGACAGTGAGTGAGAGAGAGAGAATCAATTTTATTTAGTTTTCCATGTGGCCTTCATTGCTCCAACACTTTGTTGTGTATGTGGTGCTGGGGCTCGAACCCGTGTCCTTGTGCATGCCAGGCAAGTGCCATATTGGCCAACCCACCGCTCCAGCCCAATGCTAACTTATTTCACACTAAATGATTTGAGAATTGGTTGTTGAAGTTTTCTGTGACAAGTTAATTCCATTTAAGTATTTTCCATGGTCCATTAATGAGCAAGAGCTAGTAGAAGAGTGTTTTGATGATCTAAAACAATACTTAGTGATGGCTGAGACATTTGTGCAGAAGAGGTTATGACAAAATTGGAAAAATGTCTTTTAAACTATTTGTATTAACCACAAAATTCTCTGCTTTTTCGTAACTGATATCATGTTAAGTCCAGAACCTTTGATTACAATCAGGGGTAAAGCAAGCAGACCCACTAGAAATAATTTATATTTTTATTATACTAATTATAATTTATGCAAATGTGGGAGTTAGTTATAAAGTTACAGCAAAACAGTGTTCTTGCCAATTGTTTAACTTTGAAGTTCAGGATAGACAGTTGGGGACAGAAAATTCATATAAATTGGGGGAGATAAAAGACAAGATGGAGATGATGTACATGAATATTCCATGTGTTGTAACAAATTTTGAAAAGTTTAGTGTCCTAGAAAAGATAAGTTTATTATCATACTGTTCTGGAGTAAAAAATATGAAATAGGTTTTGATAGGATAGCATCGACTTTTTGGCAGATAATTTCCTCTTGGAGTTTCAGTGGACAATCTGTTTCCTTGCCTTTCCGAGCTCATAGAAGCTGCCTGCATTCCTTGGCTCTTAATTCTTTCTTCAATCACTACAATGTGGAGCACAGCATCTTCAACTTCTCACATCATTGTTTGAACTGTCTGATTCTGATACTCCCGACTCCCTTTTCTAAACTTTCTTGTGATGCTATTAAGCCAGCCAAACTCAATAATCTGGGATAAATTTACATGTTAAGATCTGTCACTTAATCATAACTGCAAAGTTCTTTTTATATTTAAAGTGACACAGGAACAGGATTTGGTATTAACACATGGATATGTTTTGGGATTCATTGTTCTCAGATACAACACTACTGCTCTTATTCCCTCAAACCTAATTATTGTGGTATCTTTCATGAGAAATAGTTACCTATTTCAGAGGTTGAAGCCCGGATTTGTCCTAGAAGTTGAGAAGTCTCAAGGTAGATCGCATACAAGGTCTAAAAGTTACATACTCAAATACTGCTCCATGGAAATGAGGTGAAAAAATAGATAAATAACATATGTAAGCTACAAAACTTTCTGGTGACCTTGCCCCACCCTTTACAAGAGAAATGACAATGATGTATCTACTTCACTGATCACATGCAAAATTGCCTATTATACCCCACCCTGTCAAGGGAATTCTATAAAATAATTTATTCTAGTGAAGGTGACACATTGTGAATCCATCACCATTGATAACAAATGTGCTAACTTGAGCAATATTAAAACAGTCTTTTTGATGTCCTGCTTCTTATGTAATGGATTATTTTCATAAAACAATCTCAGTACTAATCTTTAGTGAATTGTCATCAGGATTTTTTTTATTCTACTGGAGCTGTGCAAATGGCTATTATTCATTTTAGGTATTTAGTGTTATATCTAAATCCACTTTGTTTCCTAACATTTAATTCATAACACTATATTAGCAGTTTGCATTCCTTTGATCACACATTAGTAGGAGTTAACATTTCTTGATAGAATATGGCACACAGTACTTAATGTGTAACCAAGAGCTGTTTGTTAATTATTACAAATAGAAATTTTACCATATGTTTTTAAACATGCACAAGTTATTATGTGATGTCTTCCTATTTCAAATTAAATCTTGTTATTTAACTAATCTTGTTTCATAGTATGATTTTGGAAAGAATCAACTGCCTTGTGATATGTGTTAAAGAATGAAAACTTTTTTTTCATAGTTCCCTGAATGAATCTGGCATTATACTAAATCTAAGTCCTGAATTGGTACAAGTCCATCATTTGGGCTGGAGGAGAAAATATATTCAGCTATGTTGCAGCTGGAGCTAGTATCAGTGACTAGAGAAGCCCATTGTATCCATTGAGTGTGGACAGGATATATAAGTGAGAAAAGCTGAGATTAAAACTGAATACTGGCAATAAACAGTGAACCTTAGGAATCGTGTTAACATGGACCTAATCTCCTTCCATTACACACACAAATGTAATGCCCCTGCTGAAGTGAACTCATGACTGAACGATAGGTGTAGAATGACTTTTCCTTTGTCATTGAACAGTAATATTATTATTCCTGACTCAAAATCTGCTTCTAAAATGTTCCTAAGCCACCATCTCCAAGTCCCAATTGTTCCATATTATTTCACCGAACTTTATCCATTAAGCTATTACAATGATTTTGTACCATATTAAATTAATATTTTAGGGCCTGGAGAGGTGACTCACCAGTTGGAGTGCTTGCCTTTCATGCACAAAAACCTGGGTTCAAACCTCAACACTACAAGCACAGCTAAGTATTGGACAAATGAAGCCCAGATAAAAAGATAAACAAAAATTGATTCCCTCGCCTGTCTTTCTCTATCTCTTTGAAAAATGAAATTCAATATCCACGTAAATATGCACTCATGAAGATGTATTATTTAAAAATATATAAGGATGTGGTGTCTGGCAGCAGGCACTAATGTTATAAGAACAGTTTTGTCATCTAGAAATTGAGTTACTTTGGACAATTTACCAAACTGTTTTAATCTTAATTCTTTCATGTATAAATAATAAAGAACATATGTAAGTATTTTAAAAAGTTGTGAGAATATAATGATTACTACAATGCAGTAATTCTTCAAAATGTTACTACTAATAATACAATTGTTATTAATTTTTATTTATCTCAGACAATTTTTTACAAAATGTTTTCATATCATCCACTAAATTTTCTTCGGAATACTGGAAATGTGATATATTAGGCTACTATGAGGACCGCAGGTTCATATTATTATGGAATTAATTACCAAGAAATAACACATTAGTAAATTATTTACTACTTAGCATGTGAATACAGAAATAGTGTCTCCTCTAACACTAATTCCTGATCCTTCCATAGGCAATCATTGGCTTATAATGTAGAAAATATTGGGGGATATGTAAAGTGATTTCCCAAGTACACAATATCAATGGTACCGAAGATCTCTATTATTCTGTTCCAATCTTATGAAGAGTGGTTCAGTGCTTTTACTTTTATTTCCAATTTTGTTCCTTGGTATGAAAAGTATTAACTGATAGCCTTATATGACTTGATTATTGTTGGAATTTTCATTTTAATTCCTGAACCATATGTAAATCATTAACCAGCTTCATAAGTAGCATCTCACAGTTATCATCAATTATGTTCTCTGCATATAGCCATAAAACTTACATCTTAATTTTTTCTGTTTTCTCACCATAAACAGTTCAATACCCGTTAAATATGTAGTAATATGCCCAATGTACTCATGCCACAATTTCTAATATTAGCAAGTTATGCATTTCCATAATAACATTATTTTTGGATCTTTATGTTTATTTCTTTACCTGTTTTGAATAACTGTGAGCCCCTCAAAAGCATGAATCAAGTTACAGTTATTTTTGTCATTTCACCTCCAGACACTGCTCTCACAGACTCCATAAGTGAATATAATTTAATAATTATAGCATATTTAAATTTTATTGAACCAGTACTGGTCCTTTTATCAGAGAATATGTTGAGTGGATAATCAATTTCAAGGTCATAGGTTCTTAGACTAAGGGTCCAAGACAGGCTGGGACAACCAAGATCTTCCTGGGAATTAGAGAAGCAAAGAGATTAGCTATAGCGTTATTTAAATTGTACAGCCATGTTTAAAAAAATCAGAAATAGTTTTTAAAAGCTACTATTCTATTTATTCACAATCCTTTGGTTTGGCTGAATAGGGATAAGCTGGACTGGCATATTTCTGATCCATTTAATATTGACTGGGTTCACACATGGGGCTATTGTTTAGTCTGAAAATCTAAGGTAGATGGCTTTAGTGCAACGTGGCTGTAATCTCAGCTAGTTAGGAGACTAAGGAAGGAGGATCACAAGTATGAGGCCTGAATGGGTAACTTATCATGACAATGTCTCAAAAGAGTTTTTTAAATGCCTAGGGAGATAGCTCAGTGTTAAAGTGCTTGCGCAGGATATGTGTGGAACAGGGTTTAATCACAAATACCAAAAAAATAAAGGAAGTTGAAGGAAGGAAGAAAGAAGAGGAGTTTGAAGGCTAGAGAACAAGTGAATGAAAACTGAAGTTGTCCTCACCCACAAAACGTCCCCATCTCTTCAGTTACAATGGCTGGGAATTTGGAGACTTTCATTTTATAGCCCTCATTCTGCAGCACCTCTTGGCTTTGGCGTTTTATTTTATTTTTTAACACCCAAGAAATCTCTATTTGTTCACTATAGCAGGGTGGTGTTTATTTACATGTGACTCAGGACTCAAGAGCAGATAATATAAAGCCCTTTAAGGTACAAACATGGGATATGGAGAATATCACTTCTATAGTTTGACTATCCCTAATCTAAATATCAAATACACTAAAAATTCTGAAATAGTTTATCACCCATATGATTATTCCAGTGGCAAATTCCATATCTGACTATAGGTTTTGTGTCTCAGTGAAACACAGGTGCAAAACAGTATTGTAAAAATTTATCTTCAGGCTACATGTGTAAGTTGCATATGAAAATTAAATGAATTATACATGTAAACTTGGGCTCCTTCCTGAGATATCTCATTACATGTATACAAATACTTCAAAGTACAAAACTTAAAAAAAATATGAAGCACTTCTAAGTTCAAACATTTTGAACTACATTCTGATTGTTCAAATGAACTATATGGTCTACTAGAGTTAGTGAAAGAGGAGACTATGCAGAATATGTATTCATGGTGATGTTATTAATTGCTGTTGATCTAGATAGGAAGGGTACCAGTGCTCTGGTCACCAGACCCTTTAAAGAATATTTTCTCAATCATACTCAAAACAAGTTTCCTTTTCTTATCAGAACTCTGCCAGCACTGAAATTCTTACTCTAAAACTGAAATTTCTGATTTGGTCTATGAGTGTCATAGAACCCAATCTTCAAAGAGTGATAGTAGCCAGAATTAAGTATCCAGAGTAAGATCTGCTAGAAATCATGTGTGTTTGCACATGTATTGGAGTTGGGATGTGAAGTGAGACAGAGATAAAGATAGAGAAAGAGAATCTGCTTAGGTTTCAGATGACTTTCTATCCATCAGGTTTGTATGAATTTGAACAATATTTGTTCAAGTTTTTTCTTGAACTAAAACTATGATACAATATTAGTTTCTATAAACCTAAACAGATGGAGTGGATTTTTATTTCTTAAAGTTGGACATTAATACATGCGGATAAATAGGGGCTGAACCGATAGCTGGATGGTTATAGCACTTGCCTGACATGCACGAGGACGCAGATTGGAACCTCAGCACCACATATGCAACAAAGTGTCTGAGCAAGGACGGTCACATGAAATACTAAATAAAAATTGATTCTCTCTCTCTTTCTCTCTCTCTCATGCACTGTCCCTCTTTATCAAAATAAATTTAAAAAGTGTGGATACTTCTACAGAAAATAAAGCCATTGGACTTCTTTGCAAAGCAATTTTTTGCCATCAACTTCAAACCCTGTGTTATGGTTTGGACATGAGGTACCACCAATGGTTCTGTGACAATGAAAAAGGTGAAATGATCTGATTATAAGAGCTGTGACCTAATCAGTGAATTGATCCATTGATGGATTGATAATTTGAATGGAGTTACTGGCTGGGTGGTATCTATAGGCAGATGGGACCTGGCCAGAAGAAGTGGTTATCTGCGGCCATTTCTTGGATTATATATTTTGTCACTGGGTCCTCCAACATTCTCTCTCTGTCCCTGGCTTCCATGAGGTGCACAGCTTTCCTCCTTATGTCTCCCACCAAGTGTTCTGCTTCACTTGGGCCAAGAGCAGTGGAGTCGGCTGACTATGAGTGAACCTCTGGAACCATAAGAGATAATGAGCTTTTCTTCTTCTAAGTTGTTCTTATCAGGTATTTTGGTCACAGCAATGGGAAGCTGACTAACCACCTGCGTTTCCATTTTAAATTTATCTATAATACCTTTCTGTACCTCACTTTGCCCATAAACAGCCCTAGCTCCTATTGTTTCCACAACCAGTCCAAACTTCCACTATTTCCAAAGGTAGCTTCTATTCCAATTTCATGCCTAAGCATTTTTCCTAAGAAAAATAAGATAGCTCATATATATCCTCACACATTCCTTTCAGTGATTGTTTGTTATCTCTGTATCCCACTAGAACATAAGCTTATGAGAACATGATCAGATTTTTATATTATGTATCTAAAATACAGAGGCTAACAGTAAAAGTCAATGCAATAGCTGATATACATTTTCATTGTCTTATTTTGTAATTTTTATCTTTAAATATTTTGATTACAAATTTTGATTTATAAAGTTAATGTAGGATTTATCAGTGGTCTGCTGACAATATATTCAATTTTGCTTCAAGTCTTACTGACACTGATACTTCAGTGAGAAATAATTGCAGAGAATAATCTGCCATCAGTCCTCCATGTAAATGCAACAGACCAATGGTATGAATTTACTCAATAAGACAATAACACAAATATTTTGTTTATTTGGTCACAAGCTGTTATAGTTTGGATAGGAGGTGCCCCCCATAAGCTCATGTTTGAGACAATGAAAGAACATTCAGAGGCAAAATTATTAGATTAGGAGAGTTGTGACTTAATCAGTGGATAAGTCCACTGATATGACTTCACTGAGATTACGTATATAGGGTGTGACTAGAGGAAGTTGGTCAATGGGGATGCATCTTCAGGTTTTATATTTTGTCCCTGATGACAAATGCTCTTTGCTTCCTGGTGGCTATTCCATGGGCTGCTTTCCTGCACCACACCCTTGGCCCATGATGATCTGCCCCGCCTAGGCCCAGAACTATGGTGAGTCTTCTATGAACTGAGACCTCAGAAATAAAGTGCCAAATGAACTTTTCCTCCTCAGATTATTTTTATTGAGTCCTTTGATCACAGCAGCAAAAACATATGCCTGAAACACAAGTTGATAAATGACAATTTTAATTTCCTTTTTCATTTTTTAGTCTTTCTAAGTTAAGCTTTTTGCTTTTACTCATTTGTTATTTTAACATTTGTTTAAGTGTTTTCATATACACATACTTATATAATTTAATTAAGCCTTAATTAATTTTATTATCATTTTACTATTAATTTTATGTTTTCTACATTTTAATCTTGTATCCTTGATTAGTCATTATTACTTACCATTGTTATTAAATTAATAATAAATAATTTTTTTATTTCCCTATGTAAAGCAAATAATTTTGCTTTGGATTATTTTCCTTATGCATGTCATAAATACCTTTCACATTTTCAATCTTATAACAAATTCTTCCTTTCTCTATACCTCTATTATCACTTAGGATAGAGTAGGAGGAAAACAAAATTTATATATTTCTAGATTGAAGTAAATCATTCAGTACATTCTCTCAATACAAGCATTGCAAAAATGTTATATTTGACACATACATCAATTGTATGAGTCATCAGAGTGTTTAAAATTGAATTATTAAAATCATGGAAATGTGATATATCATTAGTACATTAGAAATTTGGTACTGAAATTCTTTTACTGATAACTTTTTTTTAAAGAGAGAAGGACAGTGAGAGAGACAGAGACAGAGACAGAGAGAATCAATTTTTATTGAGTTTTTCACATGGTTTTCATTGCTCTGACACTTAGTTGTGTATGTGTGTGCTGGAGTTTGAACCCGTGTATTTGAGCATGCTGGGCAAGCGCTGTAACCACTGAGCCACCACTCCAGCCCCTACTGATAACTTCTTAATTTACAATATTTCCATGCATGTAAACAAATGTGTAAACAAGAGAAATGTTGTCAGTTATATTGCTTAAATTGTTTGTTTTCTTAGTTTAAAAAGTGCAGGTTTTTAAGCATCCTGTCAGAAATGAGTTAGTTAATGATTAACAGAGTTTGTAATCTCTATCTCCATCATTATCTGATCTATAATTTAAAGCAGTCATATATGAGACACAAAGATTCTCTGTTCTTTCTCTGAAAATATGTACTTAAGCAAATATTGTCCTGTACTTTTAACTGCTGTCATTAAACAAAGCAGATTGCCAATTGTGCATACTATTAAACTTATGTGGCATATTTATTATCTATTAAAGCATAGCAAATAACTTCAAACATATTTTTATGAAGATATAGTAACTTACATATGTAAAATTACAACTAAACTTGTCACTCGATATTATGTTTAAGCCTGTATGTCTTATTGATTTATTTACTTATTTATTTAATGGTATTGGTCTCTATTCCACTCCCAGACCTCAACATTTTACTTCAATTTAAAAGCAGCCACCCTAAGATCATCTCAAAAAAAAGTTTACCTGAGATAGCAAAGTCCTTAATCCCATTTTAACTAGTAGGCTCATAGCCTTTATTAAGTTGAGCACAAGTAGCATAACTGCTAAATCTGCAACTTCAAAACAGTGCTTTTAATTGCTTCAGTTTCAGGTATTGAATTAGTTGATGAATTAAAGTGTTTCATATAAAGAAACTTTGGTCAGCTCCAATTATAGACTATGGGAAAGCTTCTAACATATCCAAACTCTATACTCTTTCATATTTGCTTACAAATAGATTTCCTCAAGACTGAGGAAGTCTTTATTGCATAAAATGGCTAAAAATCATGAGTGAGGGGGCTGGAGTGGTGGCTCGTTGGTTACGGTGCTTGCCAGGCATGCGCAAATACATGGGTTCAAACCCCAGCACCCATGTACACAACCAAGTGTGAGAGCAATGAAAGTCATGTAAAAAACTCAACAAAGAGTTAATTCTGTCTTGCTCTCACTGTCCTTCTCTCTTAAAAAAAATCATGAGTGAACTAGCAAACACAGAGTTTTTAACTTTTTAAATCATTTCCCTTTAAATATAATTGTCATGTCTACTTCTAAGTTTTATTCCCTTGACACATCTGTTCTCAAGGCTGGGAAACTAAGGTTACTCTTAATTTCTGCCAATAAAATGCTTGGTTAAGAACCCATGATAATTCCACTATAAAGCAAATGTTAAAGAAAAACATACTTTCACATTACAACAGAGAAGACTTTTAATTGACTAAAACATATGAAATAAAATCTTAAAATAATTAAAAATCATGACTACTTTTGAAAGTGTGTCCCCTAAAACTATACCTAGTTTTACAAGTAAATTGAGAAACAATATGTAGATAGAAGATACATAAATTTAGGTATGCAGTTATAGAGAGAAAAAGGAAATCTATCTCTGCCAGCAATGATGTGAACAGATATAGCAACATCAAAATTTAAAGTGGAACAAATATTCTCTCCCTCCCTCCTTTCTGTTTCTCTTCTCATACATAGGCATATTCTCATTTTAAATATCAATCTTTGAGGTTACCTTTAAAATGTCTTAGAATTTCAAGTGAGCAGTAAGAATAATTGTGTATAGAATATTTTGCTTTTCATACATTTTACTAAATTTCTTTTCTTTTCAATATTTCTCTTGCTATCTTAGTGGGGTGTTTTTGTGATATTCCTGTCATTCAAAAAGAAACTCCTCTTTGGATTGTGAGGCTGTTTGTGGATGGATGCCATGGAAGCAGAAACAAGAACAAGATAACTAATTAGAGAAATGAGATTCTGTGTGCTGCCCAAGTCTCAAAAGAGAATTCTTTCCTGCATGTTATTTAATTTAAAGAGACATCAAAGTTATTCATGCATTTCTACTTTCTTAAGTACAATGGATATTTTCAACTTTTCTTAAGTTTCAATCATTCTAGCCAACATGTGTCAGAAACCATATGAACCTGTCAAGATCATGAGTAAATTGGGAGAACTTCTCAGTATGTTCCAAAGTAGAAAATACATATAATAACTGCAAATAATGGTTATTTCCTTACTGTAGATTTAAATGACTGCACATAAAGGCTAGGGACAGAACTCATGGGCAAAACACCTTGTGTATATAAAAATCTAAAGAGAAGAAAAACACCTTAACTGTATATTTTGCTGAATTTTAAACCAAAATCAAGTATTGGTTTAAAATATTGTTGTTGTCTTTTGGAGAAAGCGGTCTGAATAGTACGTGCTTTATGGTGATAAAGATCTTTGCAATGAAAGGGAATTTAATTTAACGATATGAATATCTAGGATGAATGTTTTCATTTTGCCCAAGATTTTTTATAGTTCTTTTTTATCACAATGAATTTTAAAGGATTGTAATGATGTTCAGACAAATTTGTAAATTAATATCATGTGTTTGACTAAAACGTTATGCCAACACAGAGCGCAAAATAAGAGAAAACAATAGAAACTATTTCACCTCTTTGATAACTATCATTATATGTAGGATTCTCCATCTTCATCCATATGTCTGTGTAAGATCAAAGTAAGCAAAGACCAAACTCTAATTAAGCAATATTTAATTAAAGTTTTAACTTCATGGGAACAGATGATGACATGCCTCAATCTTTGGAGAAAAACTAAATGCTAAATGAATTAGGCACTGCTTATATTATCTTTTCTAATTTTCTCCTGACCTCTACCAACATTACCTCTCAGCATAGGAAAAAAATAGAAAGTTCCCCATAACTTCTTTCTTGATACTTGTTTACAAATCATGATCTAGCAGTGCAAATATTAGATTATAGAAATCCACTGCTTATAGATATTTCAAACTGAAACTATAGAACATTAATTCAGAAAAAGAACACTAACTCATCAAAATTTGCTACTGTCAAAATGAACAAACTTTCAGATTGTATGTGTATTATAATTCTTTACCATTATCCTAATTCCATAATTTTTTCCATAATGATCAAGCTCTTCTGTTAAAAAAGTACTTTGAAATCAAGGATTGAATGTTTTCACCCATATGCAGAAGATACAGAGAGGGAAAAATGAGAGTAAAATGAAAGGAGGTTTCTCATGAAAATAGAAAAGGGGGCAGTGGAGTAAAAGAAGGAGATTGAGGGGGAGGGAGGAAGAGCAGCAGGAATAGGAAGTACTGGGGAACGAAATCTACCAAATTATGAAATGTCCATGTACAATTATACCACAGTGAATCTTGGTTTTATATATAACTATAATGTGCTTATAATAATAATAATAATAAAAGTAAGATCAATAGAGTATAACAAGCAGACTAGAGTTGAAGGGGAAAGGAGGGAATGAGAAGGTACTGAAGAATGAAAGTATAAAATTATTTGGAAGCATGAATATGGCATAATGAGGCCTACTATTATTAATAATTGTAATTCACCTATAAAAATCACAAAAGGAAATGAGTTTGAGAATTGATAATATTTTAAAAAGAAACACTAAACAGAAAACTCAAGATTTAGAATAGAATTTATGCATTGGTTTGGATATGTTTCTGACACTCTACCTCATGCATTTGCACAAGGAGAGAGTCTGTATGGGTATGAGTCTGTTGTGAAAGTATGTTATGTATGTTTCTCATTTCTGCATCTTTTACCTTCTTTGTATGTCTTGAATATTTCCTTTTCCCATTTTTTCAAGTCCGAGCATCTGTGTCCCCTGGGAATTCATTCCTCTGTCTGTCCTGGAGGAAGATTTAAAAAATCTTCCAATTTTTTTTTGTTTGTTTTGTTTTTCTCCACTGAAGTTTAGCTATTCCAATTTCTCAAACCCCTGTTTAAGTATTTTATTAGTTATTTATTAGATATTTCTCAATATGCCAAGAAATGTATTTTTTTTTAATTTTCATCATTAATGCTTCCAGTGTTATGGTTTGCATATGTCATAACCCCTGACAGCTAATAGGTAAGACAACAAAGGAATGTTCAGATGTTAACAGATCAGATCATTAAAGCTGTATGCTAATCTGTGCATTGACCTACTTGGTGGATTAATCATTTGAAAGGCCTGCTGTACCAGGTGGTGGTGATGACTACAGGAAGGTAGGACATGGCTGGAGAAAGTTGGTCACTAAGGGCATTTCTTTGGGGTTTATATTTTGTCTCTGATGAACAGAGTTTTCTCTTTCTGCTTGCAACTGTCATGACCGAGCACTTTTCCATCACACTTTTCACAATGATGTTTTGCCTCATGATGAGTCTAGAACTTCAGTCAGCCAACCATAGTCTGAACCTCTGAAACTGTGAGCCAAAATAAAGTTTTCCTCCTCTAAGTTGTTCTTCTCAGGATTTTTCTTCACCGTAATGAAAAGCTGATTAAAGCAACTAGTAATAGAGCTATCACATAGTGCTATTAAGGCCTATACTATTATTGTGACTCCTACTGTAAGCATGTATGCAACATACACACAATCATAAAACACACACAAACACTTCAGCATGAACATGGTACTCAAGAATGCCTGCTTACATTTCACAGGTCCTTTATTTTAAATTCCATTCTCAATGCAACATCATTTAAATATCTATGTAGCATCCAATAACTTATATAAAATTCTCACTTTAATAAAATTTTAGAATTATTTATTTCCTCAGTTTTCACTTTAAATGGCTCCAACTTTTCCATGGGGTTACAATCATAAACTTATGGCAGTTTATATATCTTTGCTGTTCATAATTTATGATATTTACTTATAAATTAAATTGAGCCCTTGAGAATCATATTTTTTGTTTAATTTTGCTAATTAAAAATGGTGTACATAGTCAATTTTGAATTTTCCTTTTGGCTTAAACTTCAAATGTATATAAATGTATATTAAACATATGTACTTGACTTATGATTTACAACACAGTTAGTTATTAAAGGTAAATCAAAAAAAATCCCAAATAACAACAAAGAGGACATTAGAAGGAAAAATAATTTTTAAATAATAAAGCAAAATGATGGTAAAAATTTATTAATAATGGAACAAAATAACATATACATATGTGCAAAAGTTAAAATACAAAATCATCAGTTAATAAATTAACTATACCCATATATGTACTGTCAGAAGTTAAACATAAAAATAGAGGAGCATAAAAATATTGAAAGCTCAAAAAAAGGAATAAAGATATGGCAGACAAATGCTAACAAAAGGAATCTGTTTTATATAAGAATCAGGAAGAAGAATGTTGTTTAAAAAACAATTTTAATAGACTAAAAAGGATAAATTCATAATAATAAATGTTTAAAGTTAGAAAACAATATTTATAACCATGCATTAATAGTGTATATTCAAAAATACAAGACAAATATTTTCAGAAATTCAAGAATTAATAAATCAGTTAGCATACAAGGAAACATTGACAGATAGTCCCTGAGTTTGATGGGTAAAGCAGTCTTAAACTCATGTATATAAGAGATTCTAAAATAGAAGATAAATTAGATACTATGGGTATATCTACAATATTTCTCATAATAATTGGAATATATATCTTGTTTTTAAGCATAATTACAGGGAATTTTTGTGAAAAATAATACATTGGAACAAAATATTAGCAATAATTTACATGAAGTAAATTATAACTGTCCATGTTAGTTTTAATTTTAATAAAACATTAGTTAAAGCAAACTTTATAGCTGTAAAAATATAGTTGTAAAGAAATACTGAGGGTCAGTGAGTCAAATATTCCCATTAAAAGGCTGAAAAGCAAAAGTGGGAAATAAACTCTGACATAGAGAGACAATGAAGTTGAATAAAATGTGAAAATAACAACAAAATTCCTAATTCCTTTTTATTAAAAAGTTAAAATAAGTGTAATATAGTAAGGCTGTTACCAAGGGAAAGAACAAGCTAGTTGGGAATGAATAAGAAGACAAAAATTTCAAACAAGTGCTGAACAAATGTTTATGATGATGGATTTCAAATCCTTATATTTAATGATTAACTGGAAGAGAAAAGTGGTTAAACCTGACTCATGAATAGAGCGAAAATCTAAATAGTCTTATAATCATCACAGAATTTACATCAACAATTTGTTTCCCAATCAACAATGTTGATGATCTTAAAAGAAGTTATAAAAACCAGTTTCCTAATGTCCATATATATTTCCAAAGAAAGTAATATAAGTCTCTTGAAGTTGTTTCCTGCATTCTCTATTACACTACATATAGAAAAATTACATGTAGAAATATGTGTGTATAATGTATGTGGATCTAAACATGTTAGTATGCACAAATATATTCTTTTGCTCTGTCAGCATAGAGGACAAGAGCAACAAAACCCCAACAGCTGTCAGTGTCCCTTTCACCCAAAATTAATATCGAATACTACTCTCCAAAAAAGAAACCAGATGTCATCTTGCAGGATTATTTCTAAGGCTTGGTGCAGAAAATGTACAACATGATGGAAAGAGCTTCAGAGCATTAGGAAGTAAGGAAGTACTCAAAACAAACATACAACTTCATTGATACAAAATGTTAAAGAAAATACATGCCAAATACAAGAGCTCACAATGCTCAGAGCTGGAAAAAGTTCAGCAAAAAATGAAATAGAATTAAATCATTCTCCAAACTACAAAACTAACAACCAAAATGCCATACTGAAAGAAAAAGGACTGGGTAAATGCATAATCAGAAGAACAGATAAACCTCCCAAGAGGAAGAATTCAAAACAATAATGTAGATACTTTGCCTTTACACGGAAGCACCAAAACTCCCCACTTCTTTAAATCGTGATCTGTACCTAGTGATTTCCTTCCAAAAGGACCAGAATTCAAAGTGGAGAAACTGTAGTTCAGATTCTGATGAACTCTGCCTCAAGAAGGTAGCCCTCAATCAGGGGACCAAGGACAACATCAATAGTGATAAATAATGATGGTACTCTGTACCCTAGAAATGATGTAATAAATATTGCACCTTACCCCTCTGTACTTTCTCCCCTATACCAACAGTGCTAGTTTAGAGTAATATCAGGTAAATTCTGGCAGATGGAGCTTCATTTGAAAAGTAGCTGACCAGTACTTGTAAAATTATCAAGGTCATCAAAGAGTAAAAAGCTGTCTGAGACTATATGGCATTAAACATCTCAATGTAAAGACATTAGGAAAAAAATAAAATTTAAAAACCTAAGTAAACTATGGAGATTATATATATCCTCTAAGTGAAACAAATGAGCCATATTAATTGCTAATGTTTAGATGTGAGTTTCCCCAAAAAGCTCATGTATGAGACAATGCAAAACAATTTAGAGGTGAAATGATTGGGTTATGACAGTGTTCACCTACTCAGTGCAGTAGATGTGGTGTGGTGTGGGAAGGTAGCATGTGGCTGGAGGAGGTGGGTCCCTGAGGGTGTGCCTTTTGGGCTTATATTTTATAATGGTGAGGAGAGCTGTCTCTGCTTCTGGATGCCATATCCAAGCTGCTTACCTCTGCCTCACACTTTTGCCATGAAGTTCTAGCTACATCACCTCAGGGCCCAAAGAATGGAATTGGCCGTCCATGTTCAAAGATGTCTGAGACTGTGAGCCCCAGAGTAAACTTTTCCTCCCCTAATTGTCCTTGTCAGGTCTTTTCATCACAACAGTGAAAAAGCTGCTTCAAACATTAACATAACATGTTAATACCTAAAACCATGTCCGTGCTCTATGGGAACTCTATTTTCCCATAATTTTGAAATTATTCTGAAGAATAAAGACATTTAAAAATGTATCAAGGGAAGATTTTTGTTTCAATTTTTAACACTTTTTATAAGTTTTAGAATTTCATAAAATGAAAGAAGTTATTTGAAAATCATGTAGTATTTCCGAACTTAACATACTCAACTTTGAAAGAGGGAGCTTGGAGACAAATTGATAACTCTAAGTAATAAACAGCTGACAGAAGTGCAGTGAATTAATTTATCATACATTTTCCAGATTAATCTTTTGAAAAGAAACACTCTGTGATTTTGTAATTCCCTTGCTCAAGTAAACATATGGTTTCCAATGTCTTTTAAAATAGCATCTGCACTTCTATGTTTGACTTTTCAAGTCTTGTCCTTTTGCATTCCATATCTGAAGCCTGTTTCTTACATCTTCAGGACATAATCTCTGCTAGTCAAGCTGTCTACTCATATTTCCACAAATGGAAATACAGATAAGAAGAAAGCCTAAGACAGAAAGTTTCCCTTTATAAACTTTTAGCAGGACAGTTCCTACTGAAATACCCCTTCCCGTTCCTTACCTTTGCCATTCCACCCATCTTTTACAGTTTCACTCAAATTCACAATGGATCATCAACCTCCTCTTGTCCCATCAGCTTGGAATTAAATCTCTATCTCTAGATGCAGTATTTATTTACACTTGGTCATTGTTTCTACTGTGGAAAATTAAATTTTAAATTGAATTTAACATGCATTGCAGAGAGTTATGCTATTCATCATGTCACTAATGAAAACTAAAAAAAATAAAATAAAATGAAAAAATACAGTATCTGTGAACATCAGTTTGTGCAGAACAGAACAGAAGGAACTAGAGGTGCTACTACCAGTGGTCAAACATTGGAAAGCATGAAGGACTGAGCCCAACTGGCAGAATGCTCTTTGACACAACTGTGAGCTTAGAGAAATGCTGGGACTTCAAAAACAGGGCAAGGGGACTGCTGGATTTTTTGGTACTATGTAAGTGGGACAGTGTATGGACAGAGATTCAGATTTCAGTGACTGTCGCTAATATTCATAATCATTTACTTGGAAAACCTGTACTCATAATCACAATGAATAAAAATGTCTCTATGAAGTATATAAGCAAACAAAATTAATAAGGACATGAGTCGGATGACTACTTTGAGAGGATTTGTGTCCTTGTGAGGAGAGGAAGAGACACTAGAGACTTCGCTCTCTGTGCTGATAAAGAGGAAAGACCAAGAGAAAAACAGGCCCTTCAAACAAGGCAGAGAGTGCTTGCCTCAACATAAGCCTGCAGTCACCTTGATCTCAGAGTCCCAGGCTTCTAAACGTGAGAGAGAGTGAATTATCTTGATTAAGTGATCTATCCATGTTAAATTCGTTGTAGCTTTCAGAGATGACCTGTTCACTGATTAGCTTGTCTAAGTGTACTTATAGACCTCTTTTTATTTTCTATTCATGATTTAAACTTGGTGGATTGAATGCGTCTAAGAATTTATCTATTCCACATGTGTTTTCTAATTTGTTGAAGTGCAATTATCCATAGGATTTTCTTATAATCGTTTTATTTGAAAAATTTGATAATAATATTTCCACTTTCATATTGGGATTTATTTGATTCTTCTCTCTTGTTAGGCAATCTAACTAAAGCTTCATCATTGTTTTTCACTTATTTTAAGTAACCAGTTATTGGCTTCATAGATTTACTTGATTGTTTTTCTAGTCTCTATTTTTTCTTAATCTTTGTTATTTTCTTCCTTCTCCTACATTTAAGTTTCATTTGTTCATTTTCTAGTGAGCTAGGATCTAATGTTAGAGTTTTGAATGGAAATCTTTCTTTATAGTGTAAGCACATAGAGTTATGCAATTTCCTTTCAGTGCTATTTTCAATTTATCCCAAAAGTTTTATTGTGTTTTCATTTTCATTTGACTGAAGATATTCTCTAATTTCCCTTGTGATTAATTATTTGATTCATTGGTCATTTGTGGATTGTTATGGTTTGGATGTGGCCTATCCCCCAAAACTCACGTTAGACAATGCAGAAGTGAAAAGACTGGATCATGAAGGCTATGACCTCATCAGTAGATTAATCCATTTCTTGAATTAATAATTTGAATGGACTAACTGGGAGGTGGTAAAACTGGAAGCAAATGGGGCATGGCTAGGGGAGGACAATCACTTGGGGCATAATCTTGAGAACTCTGTGGCAGTTTCTCTCTCTCCCCCCATTCCTCCTCTTCGCTCTATCTCTCCTTCTCATCTGCCATAAGCTCAGTAGCTTTCCTCCTCCATGACTTCTGTCATTATGTTCTGCCTCAGACCCAGAACAATGGAGCTGGCCAAGAATGGACTGAGACATCTGAAACAATGAGTCAAAACAAACTTTTCCTCACCAAAGTTGTTCTTATGCCACCAAAACTAAGAGCACACAGGTGTTGTTGCATTTCCACATACTGTATTATTTTCCAATTTTCCTTCTGCTACTGATGTCTAGTCCTTTTCTACATATTGAGAAAAGATATTATTTCACTCTTCTAAAATTTCTGAAGATTTACTTTGGGGTAGTGGTGGGAGAGGTAGCTCAGCAGTAGAGCACTTGCCTGGAAAGCGTGAGGACCTGTGCTTGAACCCTAGCACCACATACACAAGTGCCAGAAAAACAAACAAAAAAAGATGAAAAAAATTTAAAAATTGACTCTCTCTCTCACTCTCTCTCACTCTCTCTCTTTAAACAGAAAAGATTTTGTGTATTAAAGTATCTAGTCTAACTTGAAGATTGTTTCATGTGCTCTTAAGAGAACTATGTATTCTAGTACCCTTGAAGATGCTGTTCTGTTTGTGGTCCAATTTGGCTGCAGTATTGTTACAGTACTCTACAGTGTTTCGGTACTCTATAGTGTTGTTACAGTACTCTATTTCTTAGTGCTCTGTGTGGTTGTCCTATTTATTGAAAGTGGAGTATTAAAATCTATTCCTATGATTGTGGATTTGTGTCTACCCCTTCAATTATTCCTGTTTTCTTAATATATCCTTGCTCATACATGTTTATATTTGTTGCATGCATGTTTACAATCGTTATGCATTCTTCATGAATTTACCCTTTTTTCCAATGTACAGTAACCTACTGTGTCTTCTCTATCATCTTTTATTAAATTCTATTTTCTCTGATTTATATAAGCATATATGCTCTCTTTTGGAATATAATTTTTACTTGCAATAACATTAGATCAAAAGTAAATTTCTGATGGAGGACATATAGTTGGGTCATATTTTTCCATTCTTCCAATTCATGTCTATTGACTGCATATTTAAAGTAATCACTGATAGGAAAGAACTTCCTTTAATAGTTTGTTATGTCCTGTAACATTTTTATCTCTGATTTCCCCCATAACTGTCTTGTGTTTGTTCGTGTGTGTGTGTGTGTGTGTGTGTATGTTTGTGCGCATGTGTGTGCGTGTGTTTGTAGTAAGGTATTTTGACTCAATTTTCTTTTCCTTTTCTATATACTGCAAAGATACTGTCTATGTGGTATCTATGGGAATGAATACATAATATCCTAAAGTTATAGCAATATTATTTGATTTATTTTAAGAACTTCAATTGCATAAAATTCCATCATTTTTGTGATCTATACAACCTACAAGCCATCACTTTAAATTTGTCTTGAATTGTGTTTTTTATGGATTGAAATCATAAGAGCCTAGATTTATAATTATTTCATGATACTTTTTACATTCTGTAAATCATGGAATTAGAAACCACAGTTACAATAATACTAATTTTTATAATGTCCACATACTATCCATATCAAATTTCATTATGTCTTCATATGGCTTCTAGTCAACATTTGTCATCCTTTAATTTTGACCTGTAGGATGGCTTTTATTTATATGAAATCTGAATATAAAAAATAACCATTTGTTGATTCAGGCATCAAATTGTTATTTGGAATTAAATGATGAAATCAATTGATATTGAAGCTATGAGATCCTTATCTTGGTTTACAAATATGTAACAATTTAAAAGATACCTCCTATCTATTTAAATCACTGGCTTTTGTGACACCACTTTGTGGATATAATAGAACCCATTAATAGAAAAACATAGATGGCAAATAATTTTAAATAAATAAATCTGCAGAACATATATCTCAACATGACCTTCCTGATTCAATCACTGAGTCAACTCTTAGAAAATAAGTGAAGCAATGCTTTTCCAAATTCTGTTCTCCAAGAATAATATGCATTTCATGTGGGATTAAGATTTGAAAACGTTAATGTGAATAGTTACTTTTTATCATACAAATTTAATGGTCACAAAATGTGCTTGTTTTCCCATTGAATTCATCTCAGAAAAATAAGTGTCTGATGTTAAATCTGTATTCCAACTAGAATCTTGTTTTTCGTAATGAATGTTGAGATATGGGAGAAAATAAAAGTTCTGTCTCCCAAATTCCTTTAAATCCTCAACATTTGCACATGAGTTTGTGCATGTGTGCGCGCGCACACACACACAAACACACACTGCTGTTTTCAACAAGTTAGCAAGATAGATGGCATGGCATCTTATTCAGTGATAACTTCTGGAACATTCTATTGATTGTCACCAGGTTACCTCCTGAAACTCCCAAATTCAGAAGCACCTATTATGCCCAATACTGACAAGGCAGAAATATGAACACTTGTACTTAGTATAAAGGAATAAGCAAGGAAACTTCCCATACCGATATAGCACTCTAATGAGCTCCTGAGCTCCAGCTGACTCCAGACAGGACCAGAATTAGCAACTAAGTATGTCTTGCCTCCTTTGAGGAAAAAAATATGCCGAGGATTGCAACAAAATATGCTTGACATTTCAGTCTTCTCTACAATAAAGAAAAAAATGTATCAATTACCCAAAATTAGGTAATGCAATGAGAATTCTAAGCTACATCATTACTGAAGAAGTATTTTAAAAGCATTCTTTTACTTATATTTTTCTTTCCACTTTGTCCTTTAATACAAATTATCAAAGTAAATGAAATAAGAAAGTTACCCAAACTTAACGTTGTTTTCAGATATTAAAGGAACAAACTCACTGATTTTCACTACACTATTTAAAATATAAAATAAATATAAATTACTTAAATTTGAATATAGAGAATTGTTACAGAGTGTGTTTCCCACAAATTCATAGACTGAAATTCCAAAATTCAATGAGTGGAGGGAGTCCTTTGGGAGATAAGTAGGTCATAAAAATGTAGTCCTAAAGAAAGGATTAGTGTCCTTTGCACAGAAAAGATAGGAGAGGGACTAGAACAGTGGCTCAGCAGCTGGAGCACTTGCTTGGTATGCACAAGGACTCTGGTTCAAACTCCAACACTACATATACTACTAAGGTTTGGAGCAACGAAAGACCTGATGAAAAAATAAATAAAATGATTCTTTCTTAAAAAAAGATAAACAATGAAAAAAAAAGGAACAAAAGATAGGACAGCACTTGCTTCAAACACTGCTGTCATTTCTGTGAGGAGACAATGAAAAGTGCAGTCTCCAAATCAAGGAGACAATTACTAATTGTCAGGTAAAGGTGTGCGTCCACATATGTGTAAGTGTATGTATAGTATGTACATGATGATATTAAATAGTTATTCACACTATGAATTGGGTAGATTGAAAGTCTGTAGCTTTTTTATTTTATCCACAACTTTTGTAGGTGCCCTAACCTCTTAGATAAAGAATACTGGAGTCTCAACAATTAATATTAACATAAGAACACTAATAATAATACTACTAATAATAATATTCTGTTTAAGCAAGGTAAAAATGCTTTGTTTTTAATTTTCTCTTTGAAACTTTCTGTATTTCAAAATGGCTTGTTTGAACACAATGTTTGAATGGGGCTCCATAAATTTGTGGTGTTTGGGTGAAGGGATTCTCAAACCCCTTGTGAAATTTTTTTCTATACTGTTCTCTGTAGTAACACTCCTTATAAACATGCTCTCTTTATGACATTCTGGCGTTTAGTGATGCATTTGACAGGTGATATGATCACACATATAGTTCAACATGGTCAGAGTCCAGAGTTTATAATTCATTCACCCTCAAAAGAGACTAATATCTGGTGCCAGCTTACATTAGGGTAGATGGAGACTGAATAAGGCTAACTATCTCTGAGACCTTACTTGGAGTGATCACCTCCAGTGTCATCTAGAGAGATGCTCATCCTAAACAAAGAATGAATGTACAGAAGCTCAATATTCATGATTTTAATTTTTTATATAATCTGAGATTGTTCTTTCCTTTAAACAGAAAGCTCCTTCTCAAAATATCCACCTGATTTTCTCCCTCACTTTATTCAGATATCTGATTGAATTTTACATTCTTAGAAATATTCTTCTTGTTCTTATATAAATAGCATCATCAAAGCCAGTCTATATTCTTTGCTTGCATTAGAAATATAATTTAAAAGTTACATAAATTAATTTCTTTCCTGTATCAATTTTATTAAGAGTTATTAGCCTTTTTTTTTTACTACTTGATACTTGAAACACAGAGAAGTGTCTGGTACATAAAAAGACATAATGAATAAATTCCAGTTGTGGTTTTTTTTTTTGTTTTTTGAGAAGCCATGTATTAGAATTAAAATGAAAGACATTTTTCTGGATATAGTTGAAGATAATGCTGAATTTTTGAAAGAGATGGTTGAGATTGTTAGAGTAACAAAATCAATGTTTAAGAAAAAAATGCATGACTTTTTTCAGCAACCCTCAAGAAGTTTTAGGAGAGCCAGATTATTTACCACAAATAAAGGTTTATCATCATAAAACAGCTTTGAGAGGTAGTTTACAAAACATAGAACAATTTATCAATTTCTAATTGATTCCCCTCCTCTACAACTACTTTGTATGTATAAAATGTCATTAATTATGGCTGCTTTTTTTTCTTTAAATGTAAAATCTATGATTTAAGGAATGAAAAAATGTACTTTTTAATAACATTTGAGTCTAAAATCTCTTGTCAAAACAAAAAAGAAATTAAAGCCACTCATGGCATTTTTATTCAGAGAACCTGATGTAAATTTGGATGAAACTCCTGTCTTAAGAAAAATGAACACACCATAATTATGCCACAAATTATTATTCGGCATAAAAAAGATTTAGGTAATAGCTAATTACTTTACGAATGGTATGTTTATAAAATTGTATGTTATACATTTGTGTCTCAATCCACATCCATCATCTCCAAAGTATTCAATATAAATTTCCAGGTAATAGATTTTTGAACAATTTGTCATGCATTTTTCTGTAACTACTTAGGTCTTCAAATTAAAAAGTTCACGAAATCTAAAAATACCTAATTGACTACCAAACTAACATAGAAATTTAGCACAAATATGGTCTTGAGGATTAATAATGGTGTTCCTAAACAGATAGGAAATAGGAAGTACGCTTTCAGTACCAAGGTCTGTATTTACACAGTTCTGCAGAGAAACCCAACAGACTGTTGAAAGAGAGACAGAAAGACACACAGAGCATGGAAGCAAAGATTTCTAGGAAATGGTTCACATGATTTTGGAGACTTGACAAGTTCAACGTCTGCAGGGTATGTAGACAGGCTAGAGACCCCTGGAAGAGGAGCAGTCTGCTGGAAAAGTTTCTTTTACATGGTGGAGGTCAGTCATATTATGAAGAACTTCAACACATTAGATATACTGCTCACCCATATAATGGACTTTTGTCTCTTTAAAAAGTCCACCAATTTAAATACTATCTTCATGAAAGAAAGAAAGAAAGAAAGAAAGAAAGAGAAAGAAAATTTAACATTGTGATCCAGAATAATGTTTGACTAATTCTCTGGGCATTGTAAACCAGCCACATTAACGTAGACAGATCATACAAACACGGATCATTAAATATTAACGAAGAAACTTGTTGCTAAAGTAGCTAAGCACAAATAGCCAATATATGGAGAAGCCAAATGACTTTCTTCCTCTAGGATAAAGGAAGTAGATACCTTCCTCTTCCTGGGCATGGCATAGGTGTTTCATTGTTAAAAATACTAGGGAAACAATGATATCTCATAGAGTTCTATGCTATCCATTTAAAGTGAAAAAAAATGTGTAATCACATACCTAAGAGCAGAATGTCAGAGGAGCATCCACAATACTTAGCAGGTGGTACAGGAGGACATATAGATGATCTTACATGCATTTGAACCCAGTGAGTATGAATTTGCCATCTTAACAGTGTCATCTAACCTAAGAGAATAAGAAGTTGATGTGGAGATCAAGTGGACTCTTGATCATTACTCTGAAAACCACTGTGTTCAATTACTTAATTCCTAAAAATCAGAAAATATATTTATAAATCATTCTACGAATGAATATATGATTGATTCCCACCCAATACTTTAATGTGTTCAATTAGATATGTACACAAAAAAGAATGTATAAATAATAAAGTAGTACTGGAATCATTAATATGCTGATGTTATTTAAAGCATTGAATGCATAATATTACTTAGAACATCTTGTACCAATAAATAAAATTAAACTATGAAGCAAATGTGTGGGGAAAAAACACAATTCGAATTACTAATGGAAACCAATGATCAGGAAAGGCATCTGATGAAAACACTGGTTGTATTTTTCAGTGTAGATTATTTTAAGTCATTAGACACCAATAAGCAGTGGGAGAAACTCTTAGGTAATTTTGATTAGATAGGAAAACAGTTTTTAAAACACAAAAGGAAATGAGTACAGACTAGTCTCTGTTTAGTTTTAGAATTAATTGAAAGAATTAAGATTGTTAATTGAGGAGAAGGATATAAATAGAATGAAAAGACTGAAGAAGTTTTGTATTTGTTTGATAACAAGAAGGAAATAAATCAATAATATAATTTTATTAGAAAGACTGAACTCACTGCTAAAACTTCTAGCTTTCCATTTGGAGGAATCCCTCCTTATTTCAAAGATGTAATGAGAATATGCTTTATGCAAATGAATCAAACATTTATTCTTGGGAGAGCAGCAGCTGGTGGGATTATCTGGTGTTGGGTCTGCCAGTAATTGTTGAATGTGATCATAAGGATTTGGACTAGGGTGAAAATGGGAAACATTTGCAAGCTTGAGAAACATCAGGTTCTCTTAAATCATTCTATTGTTTCAAACATGTTCATAATTACAGTAAAGAAGGTAAGAATAAGGATTAAAAGCCAGAATTTCCACACCTACTTCTTCTTCCTGTTCCATTGGTGCATGTAACGAAAGCTCAAAACTAGGGCTGGAACATAAATCTACTAAAAGCTTTTGTGCAGTGACTTGATTGCAGACAATTTTAGCATCTTATATTAAGAAGTGTTTCTAGACTACCCCAACAATAAGCGGATCACACCTGTAAATGGAAGAGGAGACAAAAGATGAAGTAAAAAGAAAGGAATCAATAAAGAGAAATAAAAGAGTAGCAAAATAGGGGGACTATAAATAGAAGAAAGATCAGCAGAGTAGAGCAAAAGAAGCAGGGTGAGGGAGGAGGGAATAGGAAAGTAATTGGGACTGAATTGGAGCAATTTATAGTCCATGATTATAATTATGTCAAAGAACCCCAATATTTGATATAATTAATAATTAATAACTAATAAACAATCCAGTTAATCAAAGAGAGTTGTCAATAGGGCCAAATGCACCACAGAAAAAGATCAGACTCTTGTTTAGATCTACAGATGCATCCATTACCATGAATGCTTTGAGATTCAATAAAAAATATTGAGGACTATGAATAATAAGCCCTCAAAAGAGCATACCTTTTATTTTATTTGTTTTAGGTTATACCTAAAACAAAGAGTATGTAGTACATATAAATAAAATAAGGAAAGGCACAATACATTAGAACTGTCCTTATAAAAATCTCAAGTAAGAAGGACAAAGAGGAAAAAGACAACAGAAATTCACAAGAAGTGAGGGTCTAGAATTAGGTCTTTGTCTAATGCTGTCATTTGGAATCTTAGAATGAATTTAGAAAACACATACCCGAGTTAGAAACGCACTTCCAATCCATTGTTAACAATTTTAAAGGGTTCAAATGCATAATTAAAAAGGATGAAACTATATGAAATAATTTCTTCTTTATAAAATCATGAATGTATTTGTTAACTTTTGTTATATCAAAAAAAATTAAACTAGGCTGGAGTAGTGGCTCTATGATTGAAGTGCTTGCTTGGCATGTGCAGGGACCCCAGTTCAAACCACAACACCATTTACACAACTAAATGTTGGAGAAACAAAAGCCAGATGGAAAAACAAATTCTCTCTTTCTTTCTCTCACTGTCGTTTTCTCTTTATTAAAAAAATAATAAAATTAACATAAGTTTATTCTAAAAATTGGGAAATGAAGAGAAGCATAAAAGATTGTCAGTGATCTCAAAGGGTAACGATTATTACTTGCCTGCTCTAGTTCCCTTAGTCTGTCTTTTCTCTCACTCTGTGTGTGTGTGTGTGTGTGTGTGTGTGTGTGTGTGTGAGAGAGAGAGAGAGAGAGAGAGAAAGAGAGATAGGGGATGATAAATGCATGTGAGCAATTGCATATATTTGCTAAAAACTCACTCTGCACTATGCATACAGTGTTGATAATGCTTTTTCATTGACATACACATTGTAACTAATTTTACTACAACAGTAGATTTTTGTTGACTCTGAAATTACATTCTGTTTCATTGTTCTTCTAAAAGTTTACTTCCTAATTCTCTTGGGTTTTGATCCTTGGGTTCTACATATTTTATTATTAAATACCTTTGTGATATATATACATTTATATTTACACATATGTCAAGTCCTAACTTCTGATTATAGTTTAAGTTAAAATCCTAGAATTAAATTACATGGTCAAGAGTACAAAAATTTAAATTTTAAAAGGATTTCTAGCTCCCACAGCAGTTATAAGTAACTTTATCTTTTACTTTCATTTTCTGTGTCCAATAAAGACAAAATTTCATTAATATTGCTATTTAACTTTTAATCTTAGAAGTCTCATGTCTTTAAATAGTTGTGTTTGTAATTATAGTTTCATTATTATAAATGCTTATATTTATTTTTGTTGATATAATTGCTTATTTGCTTACTTTTGATTTTATGAAAACAAAGTCTTTTACCATTTTTTCCACTCCTTTTTAAATATTTGTATTTTTCTACATTAATTATTTTCTTTACTAAATCATTGAACTGTCCCCTTTATCAGATGTCTGTATTTTATTGTGCCTTGTTATTCATAAACATTCATATTTTTAGGTTGTAATAAGTTTCTATCAATTAAAATTTCTATATTGGTATTATTTTAGAACATTTTCAAATAGCTATGGATTTATACTTATTCCTTTTTTTAGCTTTTGTGAAAGTCATACTTAGTTATGATCTGAAAAAAGGTTTCACTTAATTTTCTCCTCAATCATTTTACCACCAATTTTATTGAATAAACTGCTACTCTTTGGGAATTTTTCTATAAAGCACATCTTTACATTTATTTGTGAGCAAATGTCCATTGTTGCTGCTGTCACAGCAAGTTACATCAGTACCACTCAGTGGTTTCTCCATTTTTTTAAAGGAGAGAGCAAGGGAGAGATAAAGAAAGAAAGCAAGAGAGAGATAGAGGGAATCTATTTTATTTATTTTTTTCACCTGGTTTTGTTTCTCTGACAGTCATGTGTGGTGCTGGGATTTCAACCAGGGTACTCCCACATGCCAGGCAAATGCTTTAACCTCTGAGCCACTGCTCCAACCTTTCTTTTTTCTTATGATAAGGAACATAATTTTTCCCTTTAAAGCTCTACTGTGAGTACACACTTGCTGTGGCCACAGGAACACACAGTGGGCCTAAAGGTGTTAGGGAAGGCTTCCATTTGCCTGTGTAACCATTCATGTAAATGTTTAACAAGATGCAGTGGAACATTGTATATCTTTATTGAAAATGTTAACTGCTTATTTCCAAAGATGTACTATGCAGTGTTTCAGAGATATACTCAACAACTGAGCCTCTGCTGCTTTCTTGTATGCATTGCAGAAACAAAAAAGAAAAATTTCAAAAACTGACTGGGGACATAGTTCTGATTTTTGGAGAACAGATAGAAAAAAAAGACATTTCTTTGATAACCATCAAAAGAGAAGAAAAACACTTGCAGCGATTTTCTTTTTATCAAATTTCAAAATTCTGAAATCAGTCTCAAAAATCAGTGAAAATTCAATATTAAAATTAGAGACAGCTACAAATCACTATTTGTCTTCTATTTTTCAGGCATTTAACTTTAAATCCAATCCAATAAATTATTATTCTTTCATGACATAAGAAATAACCCTGAGTTGAAAAAGCTTGTCAAGGGCACATGGATAATCATTGACTGGATCAACTATATGATGAGCCTGGAAGTCAATCCTTCCACAGTCAAGCCATCAGAGGAGCTCATGACCCTGACATCACCCTCACTGCAACCTCTTAAAATGAAACAGAACCTATGTTAAGTGATTTCTGATCACAAAAAATTTTTAAAAAAGTTTATTGTTTTAAGCCAATAAAGTTTAACATACAGTTAAAAAGTAATATAGTTTGCATATTTATTTACATTTATAACCAAATTCTGTCCAATTAAATTTTGCTATGGGGGAACCCAATGCCAATTCACAGATATAGCATCTTTCCCACATTTTCAAAATTTGGGGAATTCAGGGCCTGTTCAGCAGTAATGTTATTTTTTTCTATTATTTTTGGTTCTTCAGGTTTTTGCAGTGAACTAAAACAATCTCTGAGATCCTGAAGAAAGACGCCACATCCAGGGAGATGCAACTCAATTGGCTGTTCCTGAATTATCCTTAAGTTGTTTGGAAATTTATATTTCCTCCTATCATAATGGAATTAATGAAATTTGGAGGTGTTAATTTTTTAAATGTTTTAAACTTTAAACAAATATTTTGATCTTTCTACTTCAAGATAATTTAATTTTTGGATTATATTTTTATGCTTCTTCTCAAAGTCTGATATTGGAGAGGATTTATGCTAAATTTTCAAATCCCTAATATTAGCAGTATATTAATACTGATTTTCAACATAATTGCAAAAGATTGGCTGATATATGCTGGGGCAATGTGACAAGCCATGATTTGGGTAGGAAATAAAAAATTAAATAAATTTTCAGACCAAATTTCAGATACTTGTGGGGCCTCGAAATTTATACTGTCTAGCAGTATTTCCAGAAGAATCAGCACAAGAGCATACAGGTAGTATTTGGTAATGGTATGCTTCATCATGAGTTTAGATCCTTTCCTGAAAGCAGCATTCACAACTTTCATTAAACTGAAGCTTGAAATTTGGGCCAAATTCATTAAGGGAGCACAGTCCGCTGTAAATATTATGGATTGAAGCTTCTTTTCCGTAGCTCCAATTTTCCTTTTGAAACAAATCCACCACTGTGAGTTCCATCATCATATATTATTAGGATGTTTTCACCTCTTCAATTGGTCTGATTGATAAATTTGGAAGCAATTTCTAGGTTTACCAGGTGTTTTAGTTAGCTTTTTGTTTCTGTGACCCAAGGACCTTACAAAAACAATTTTAGAAGGAAAATCTCTAGTTAGGGGCTCATGATTTCAGAGGTCTCAGTGCACAAGAGGATGGCTCTATTCCTCAGGACTCAAGGTCAGGCGGACCGTCATGGTGGAAGAATGGAGAAGAGGGGCAAAGAGCTTAAGGCATCACGTTGGGAAGCACAGACCAGAGAGAGCAACTCCACTCCAGATACAGGACACATACCCCAAAGACAGGACCCCCCAATGACCCACCTCCTCCACCACACCTTGCCAGCCTTCAGTTGAGTTAATCTTCCTACCTATAAGATTAACTCCCGATTGGGCCAAAGCTTTCCCGACCCAATCACTTCACTTCAGCCTTCCTGAACTGTCACACTTGAGCTTTTTGGGGCACCTAATATTCAAACCATAAGCACTGTATTGCCTCATACTATATAAATCGTACTCTGTGATACAGCTCAGTTTGTGGCTGGCTGGAGAAGTTTATCTATTTCTAGAGTGCAATATTAGCAGGTGCACCATGCTATGTCCGAGTGAGTCTTGTGCACATAGCTTAGCAGTGGGCAAAAAGGAATCCAGACTCAAGTTCACTGTCAATTGTTTCTAACTAGATTGTGAAAGAGGGTTAAATTATTACCTTACAATATTTTAACAATTCAATTTAATGTTCCCTGAAACATTTGCTGTCTTCTCAAAGAATGAAAGATAATCCAGTGTGGAGCCAGAATAACATATTATAATTTCTATAATTTTTTCTATGAATATGAGAAATAAATATTGCTATATTAATAATTACTATAAAGAAGGAACATGCAATATTTTTCCATGTAAGAAACACCCAACACAAAGTTACTAAAGACAAGGCATTAACAGATTCTGGAGAAACAGTGATTTAAAATAAAGGAAAAAAGGAAAAGAAGACACAGAGATGCCCTATTTATATCTGCTCTATATTGATGGCTCATAAAATAAGAAAGAAAACAGATAAATATGTCATTAAACATCAGATTTCGATGAGCACAGTGGAAAACTAACTATGAGACAGAGAAAGGAGATAGAACATATGTAGTCATACTACCTAAGGCTACTTTAGCCGGGACCAAACACAATATCTTATCAGAGACCAGAAGAAGTCAAGGACCACCCATGAGAAGTCCTTTAACATTAGAAGTCATGACATGTCTGTGGAAAAGAAAATTTCCAGAACATGCAGGTAGCAGATTAGGAGAGTGGAGAAGAGAAAAATGAGAAGAGAAGCCAAGTCATGAAGAACATTTTTGGCATAGCTGGAAATTTGGTTATTGGTCAAAACAAAATAGATCATTTTTTTGAGCAGGTGAGGTAATGACACAACATGATTTACCTTTTAAAATGGTTTCCCTGGCTTTTCTTGAGAAAAACTAAAAGCCCACTGGAGGTATACTCCAATTAATTTGTTATCTCCCCTACACACACATTGTTTATTGGTGCATTATAATTGTACATATTTATTGTTACATATTCTTACATGCACACAATATAACAATATAATTTGGTGCACTTCAATTCTTTAAAATGCAAACACAACTATCACGGGGGTTAAGTAGGGAGAAAACATGGGATGGGGGCAGAATCCAAGGTGGGACCATGGAATGGCATGTGCCTTGGCTTGCTCTGTCATTATGCATGTGTTCATGATTGTATGGCAATGATTCATTCCTAAATGTAAGTCATCTTAAACCAATGAAAAAAATAAAAAAAATAGAATTGAAACAAAAAAATACAAACACAATAAAAGGTTTAAAGACCATTGATCCAAAGATAAATAGGTGTTTGAATTTGCTGTATCTGTTTTTAAGATAAATAGATCAAACTAGGATTTCTAAATTATGATATAGAATCAATGTAAAAACAGTTTAAAAGAAATATCATAGGAATTAAGATCAGAACAACCGAGAAATGAATTTCAACTTGATCTCTGCCTAATCCTCTGCCCTCAGATGTTATATGAATTATTTCCAGTTTTGTTACTTTATCTGAAAAAATAGAATCATCATTTTGAACGTTTCTGTATAGAGTAATGGTATTTCCATTGCACCTAGTCCAGAGCAGGAAGTCAATAAATGTTCTTCATTGTTACATATGAACAGGTATTTTGAGTAAGAAGAGATATAATTTAAAAAAAACATGAACTTAATTTTTAGACTGTTGACAATACCTGGCCTCCACATTTCTCAACTGACTAATACAGGAGAAACAGGACAAAGAGTGAAAGATAGGGTGCAGATTCACTATGTGCGGAATAGCCAGGCCAAGAATAAAGTAACAAAACAAACATATGGTCATCAAGACATACACTTTCCCAGGAGCACTTCCCATATTTGAAAAAAACTGTCCTTTCATTTCCAGGGAAGCCCTTAGAGGCAATAAAGTCACCCCTCCCAGCCCTGCAAAAGATTAATGAACAATTCTATCAGATGAAATGAATCAGGATAATTCAAGTCCAAAACTGCTTTCAAATGAAATCAGTTTGATGAAAGTAAAAATGTTCAGTTTCTCTCCTATTATCCAGTTAATTGCCTTCATTTTACACACTACTTTTCACGTGTTGACATCAACTCAGCCTTGTAATCCACTTTCGTTTCCTTTTTACTCTCCCTGGTGTATAAATCGGAGGAAGCGACCTCATTCCTCTGTAACTTTGTTCTTTCCATGTCATTGATTTTCCCCTGTGGATCTAATCAAGCTTAAGCTTGCTTATGTTCATTTGTTTTCTGTTTGTCACTAGTATCCCTGATGATGTAGTCGTGTTTCTCTGAATAGTGTAGAGTGGAGACTTATTGTTGCAGAAGTAAGCTAAAAAAAAAAGGCATTTCAAAGACAGAAACTGAAAGAAGAAAGAAAAACATGAGAGGACAAGGGGAAGAAAGCTTTCAAATAGAACAGATGCCTTCAAACAGAGCTTTCAGAATAACCGTTAATCAGTAAAAAAGGAAATAAGCATCTAGAAATAACCTTGTTTTAAAAGTATGATAAAGAAAAAGTATAGGAAAAAAGAAGGAAACAAATAAGACAGGAGAGTCAATAGATCAACGTAGAACCTGAAATAAATTTTGCAGCATGCTTTATAGTCAAATATAGTTTTTAGTAAGCAGATTAATTTCTAAAATTGCTCACAAATAAGTCCTGCATAAGCCATGCCAAAACTCATTAGTAAAAATAGACACAACTGTCTTTTGCGGGGTTTTGGGATAGTGCTGGGGAACAAGCACAGGGCTAAGCAATCTCTGCCCTTGAGCCACAACCTCAAGCCCACAATCATCTTTCTGATGCTCTTTTCTTTCTCTATGTGCGTGTGTATGTGTACAAGTCATACAGGAGGAAATCTAAGAATTTCTTATAGTAATTTGATAATAATTGACTATTTGATAACAAACGAATTATATAATTCATTGTATGTGCAATAGAATCCAAATGAACATTACTGATAAGTATTCAAATAAGCATTTTTTGAAGTACATATCATAGAAATCTTATCCTGCAAAATTCTTCACAAAAATCTCCTGTGATCAATAGCGTTTGAAAATACCTGTCTAGTCATTTGCTGTAATTTTTCTTTTATACAATTTTTATAAATATTGGCGAAGATCATAGGATTAAATTATTCTGATATTTGTAAGTCACAGAAAAATATTTAAAGAAAGCCTAATTATTATTTTAAGAAGCACATCATGACAAAGAACAAAATCTCAATGAATTTTATCTTGAAGAACTAATTTGCTTTTCATTAGCTCTTCATGAATCAGACAGTATCCCATCTCCAAAATAGTGGGTGTTCTGCCAGACTTGGCAGAATGCTGTTTTTATAAGGCATCATCAGGTGGAAAGTTGATTGGCTAATATGAAGCCACTTCAAGTTAGTTTCCTTTCTATTTTAGAGCACAGGGGACTTTCTTACCATTCCTACTCATGTTGAGTAGCCCCCTTGTGATTGATTGCTGTAAATATCTGTTTGTTTGTTTTTTTTTTTTTTTTTTTTTTTTTTTTTTTTTTGGTTTACTGACCAGATCCAAAGTTCTGTTTGACTATGTGGCACTTTGTTTTTAAAGATTGTTTTTATTTCATTTTTCATGTGACTTTTGTTGCTCCTACACTTGGTTGTATACATGGTACTGGGGTTTGAACTCATGTACTCCTGCATGCCAGGCAAGCACTGTAACTGCTGATCTACTGCTCCAGCCATGACTATGTGGCACTTTGAATAAATTCATTCTGGTTTGATCTACTGGAGACCACTACACAATCAGTCCAAGACCATTGCTTCCCATAAGTTCTAATTGACAGTCATGACACATTTGATACTTAACAATTTGGGGGGGGGTAAATTTATTGAACATGTGTTATATTCCAAGGAGTTCTCCAGTCTAGTAGTTCATGCCTGTTTTGAAGCTTCTAAATGTACCAGACCTCAAAAAGATTACAATCTAGTTGAGGAAATGATTGTACATAAGAACCATGATATTGGAGAGTATGATACTGATGATTCAATGATAGAGTGCTTGCCACAGATGAGTGAAGGTCTGGGTTCAATTTGCAGTACTGCAAAGCAAAAGCAAAACATGATAATATATGATAAAATGAGAAAGAATTTAACACTGATGGGCGAATTAAAGAGGGAATGTTTAAGAAATAATAGGTCTGGGAGTGCACAGGCTAATTCTTAATAAATGAGGTAATTGAGGTTATTGGCATACTAGTTCAATAGATTATTATAAAGTTGATGTAGCTGATATTAAAATGTGAACTATATTTTCTTTACCAAACACCAACTGGCATATGTTCTACATTCTAAATAATAAGCCAAACGACAGTGGAGTCATTCTGCTCATTTGGACCCTCATAATAAGAGCTGTAAATCTCTGCACGGATCCAGGGGTTGTTAGGCAATGAAGACCAGGGTGACTGAAGGACCCAAATCAATCATGCTGTGATCCACTGCAATTTCACTTTCCAGACTATAGAAAGAGCACAGTTGATCTCATTATAGCACCTTGCAGCAGAAAGCAGCTGAATTGTGAAATAAACTCATGATGACTACAGTCCTCTCCCCATGGAGACATTTGCATCACAAAAACGCCCTCATCACTGGTCTTGTCACTACTTACATTGACAATGTTTGCAGAGAAAACAAGAGCTGAATGTCTGAACAGTAAACTCCTGAGGTATTATTTTTTTTAGGGATTTGGACTATGCTAAATTAGAGGAAAAAATCAAGTATTCATTTTAATAAAATCATTTGTATTGGAAGTTACATTGAGCTTTAAATTTTTCAGCTATTTATTTGATTTTTGTAGTTTTGCACTAATGTACATCCACAAACGTACCTTCTTCACTTACCTGTCCAACACCTCCAAATATTATTTTCACAATTTAAAATTTGCATTATTTTCCTCCTGTTTACCATTTCCAAATCTAATGTCATTCTCTCTCTCTCTCTCTCTCTCTCTCTTACACACAGGGAATGAAATTGTGTTGATCATTGTTTTTGGTAAGATTATTTAAAATGTTTTAGAAAATATTTCTCCTTGATCTAGCAATTATGTCTCGTCAATAGCAAGTTAAACAAGCTTACAGACTACTTTAAGTAACTACGGAAAATGTATTATTTCCATGTGTTCCAGTCATTTGTGTGATGTATTAAAGTACATGAATCTTTTAAAGATATTTACATTAAAATATCTTTACCTCTACTTTTTGACCCTCCTTTCCAGAGTTAAGCGCTAAGGAACAGCATACCAAATAGTCTTGCTCTGTACATATGTGAAAAACTTTGACCCATTACCGAAAAGAAGAAGCAGTGGCTGTGATTTACTAGTGATTGTCTTGAAAATGAATATGTGACTACATGACATGTGATTTTCAAAAGTTGCATTTTTCAAAATGTCAAGGAATTTTTCCCCTTAAGGATCATTTGGCAATTGCTTGTTGCTATCATATTTCTACCAAATTGCATGTTTTATTTGACAACATTTGTTTATCAGAGCAGGTTGAATGTTCCATGAAAACCTTTTGCTCTCTGATTATATTTTTATTGTAGTGAAGTTTCCATTATTTTTTTCAGTGAATTTTCTTTTTTTTAGATAGAATTAGAACAAGGACTTTTTCATTTCTGTGCATTCAAAAATAAGCAAGGCTACTTTTATAACATAATTAGATATTGCAGTAGGGTGCAAGAGGTAAAAACAGAACTATTGTAGGTATGTGGATGCTTCATTGCAGTGAAGGGATAACAGAACTTTCACCAAGAGGATATGATAGGAGATAGAACATGCTGTCCTGTGCTGGCAGGAAGGCCTGGATTGCTTAAGAAAAAATAAACAGACCTTGAAAGTTAACTGAAAGAATAAGCTAGAGAAAGCATGTGCCCTTCTCCAACGTTGGTATATTGCAAGACCATTTTCAATTTTCTTTTTCTATCAAATGAAGATCAGATCTTCTATCAACATGCAGGTACTTTGGAAGTCTATACTTTAAGCAAATAACAAATGATTCTTGTTGAGTTTATCAAAAGAGCAGTTTCAAAATTAAAGCAAATTGAAGACCAGGATACTAGAGGATTAGAAACGAATGGAGAAGGCATTCTGCAACACACTTTAGACAAGCAGAACTGGTGTCTTCATCTGACTGGGACAGGATGAGGCTCTCGACACATGCAGTTCTGGGAAGGAGACCATCATCGTTAAGCAAGGAAATGGGGGAGAAATTTATAGCCATTTTCTTCCTTCATTTAATTCATTTGAAATTCTCTGAAACACTTAGTGTGAGTTAAATATTCTTTTTCCTTCAACAACGTCCTTGCACAAAACTTTGGGATTGTGTTGTGAAACTCTTTGGTGCTATTTTGCCAAGAGTAGCAAGAAAGATCATTTTAAAAGTCTGGTGTTATATTCAGAAGGGACTAAAATGAGCTCAGTTATTAATTTAACATGAAGTAATAACAATCATTGGGCTATGCTTGGGTGTTAAAATATGACCATATCTTAATTTTCCCAGATCCAGTAATCTTCTCCAATTGCTCACAATTCCTTAAGGAAGAGAGATGAAATCATGCCCCAGGCATTGTTTACATATTTGTCTGAGAAATGGCTTTCTGTGTTTCATCTCACGCCATTATTGAAAATTAATTTTTCTTTCACTCTTGCTTCATCCTCTTCCTTGTGTGACACTTTTAGCTAGTGTGTGTTTGTTGCCTGTACCTAAACAACTTTACCAGCTTTTCCCTGAATTAGACTTGGGATTAAGGAATAGTATTGGGGAGAAGTTGGGAAGAAAGAAATTGGGTTTCACTTATATGGAATCACATTTTTTTTACCTTTATGTTAGTGCATGTATCATCGGATTAAATATCCCTTCCTTCTCAAAAGCCAGAGCAGCATTAGCTGCTTTAAAATGGTGATAAATAATTTCTTCCCATAAAAGGGTACAATCTGCAGTGAATACTGAAATCCATAGTACTACAAAGTGGAGAAGATACTATGTGGATTTCTGTAAGGGGACACCAATTGTACTATTATGTGAAAACAATATGTGATAGGAATTTAGAGCCAGATGTATAATGATTTTAAAACCTGAACTAACCTCACAGGGAAAGAAAATGATGGCAATTTATATAGGAATTATTTAGTATTTTTCCTTACTAAATACTGACAATTGCTTCAAGGATTTTTTGCAGTACAGATAGGCACAAGAAATCATGCATCTGTTGTACCTAGTATATTATATAAGTTTTTCAGAAAAAATTTTATTTTCTGCTTTCATAAGACCTATTTCTAGTCCCTGGGAAGCTCAAAACCTCCTTACACACATGAACCTTCCACTCCACTCTGGAATAAGGTGCTTCCTATTGGAATCTATTTCTGTATTCATTTTATAAATTTCAATCCTCTTTAATAGATAATCATATATAATAATAAAGGTAAATGTATGCAGAATTATGTGTCAAACATTGCTCTAGGAAAATTCATTTATTTCATATTTAAAAACTCCATGGTGCAGGAACTATTAGTAACCCCATTTCACACATAAGGGAATGGGTAAAGTGCAGAAGTTATATAAATTGCTTAGAATCATTTTCCTGGAATCTTTTTGGGTATAGAGACTCCAGAGTCCATCCTTTTAGTCACAATTATGTTTATTGACTCTCATCTCCCTAAATTTTCTGAGTTCCTATTTCAGCCTTTTTATATGGCATCATATTACTAAAACATCATTTCCCTCCATATGAAATATTTCCCAGACTGCAAGGAACCATGACCATCCCATAAATGATACTGACTATGACTATGAATTAAACAAAATAGTTGAAAGAATCTGGAATATTTTCCAAGCAATATGACATCCCTCTATAGATCTTTGTCTTTATAGCCTGTTTGGGACTCATCTTTATCTTAACTTATAGAGCATTTATTTAGCAATGTAGTTAATTCAATTAAATAACATCAGGTTAATGTTTGTAAAACCAAATTTATCCTCTAACTATAAACTTCTTGGATCCACTTTCTTTTATCATTTCAGTTTACTGAAGCATTACATATTGAGTGTAAGGTAAGAAACATGATTTTATTTACATAAGAATAAGTGTTAGACGTAACATTTGTTCATATCAGAAGTACTCAGCATGAAAGAACAAGTATAAATATGAAGTGTGTCAATATGGCTTTTTACTTTTCTAATAGTCTTATATAAACAGAAGTGAAATGAATTGGCATATTTCACTTAGAGTGATGCTTTCCTGAAATTCTTTCCAGATTTTTAGTATTGAGAAAGCCTACTGTCAAATTATACAAATTGTCCTTTTAAATCCATATGGAGGTATTGACTCATATCAGCAGTGATTCTAAATGCAGAAAGTATGTAAAAAAAGAAAATACCTACAGTGAGCAATGAAAGAAGAACTTAATTTTTCCATAAAGTTTCTTCTATCCTTTCTAGTATGGATAAGACTCCATACCAAACCATAAGAAATAAAAGTCCTTCTCTATTAAAACTAGGTGTGGTTATTTGTGTTTTTGACTCCAGTGGCTGATATATTGGAGTAATTCAGTGTCATTGCAAATTGTCATAATTTTTAAATACTCCATAAATTGAGTATGCTACAAATCTTCATGCATTCTATTATTCATAACTGAAGTCAAATGTACGTATTTATCTCTGAAATAAGATAGTGTCCTGAAATTTTACCCATAATATGTGTTTGGCCAGTTCAAATTAAAAACAAAAAACCTGTCCATGTGACTGCATATGTTCACACTTTGATACTGTAATGACTCTTATTTTTTATAAACATAGGAGCACTAATATTTCTGATATATTAAAGTTGCATATCAGAATCCTAAGCAATAGTTGGAAGAGACCAGATCTCTCATACTGCTAATAGGAATGCAAAGTAGGACAACAATCACTTAAAAAATCAGAATCCTACTTAGTCATAAAACTAGTCATAGTCTGTCTTCTCAAGACATCGATATCCAGGATCAAATTCCGTTTCACCACAAACACAAGCATTGAATAAAAAAATGTTTTTTTTTTTTTTATTGGTGAGTCAATCTTTAAATCTCTCATGATTGAGCATGAGTTTCCTAGTTTGCAGATTTTCCAAGTACTGACTCTTTGCCTTTCAATAATCTTTTTTCTTTCCTTGCTTCATTTTCCTCATCTATGAAAGGGAGATAATACTTATCTGTTCAGATTTGTCTTAGTAATTAAATAAAGAAACATCTCTGAGTATTCCTAGTATGCTGCTAGGCATGATGTATGCTCAAAAAACCCACCACGACTTCGCGGGTCCAAGTCTCCATAACCTTTTGCCTGGAAGAGTGAAGGTGATACTTCTCTGCTTCCCAGCTGCCTGCAATTGATTAGGAACAACGCAGCCAGAGTGATTCCCATGATGTACAAAGGTCTCCAATGGCCTCTAACCTCAGCACAGGGGAAGCATGTGTCCCAATGCCAACTCACCAGTCCTATCTGGCCTCCCCTATTGTGCACACACCCTTTGCTCTTCTGACCTCATTTTCTGCTTTCCTACCTGTTTTGTTCATGCATTTCAGGGATGATGGACTCTGAAATTACTCAAGCATATGATGTGAGCAGATGTACTCTTTCCCCTGATATCTTCATGGCTCATCCTATAGCACCTTAAGATCTTTATAATTTCATTCAGGTGAGTACTGAGAATACCTTTACATACTTATGGGTTCTTCCTCTCTCATGTTCTGTTTGCCATACTTATTATCACTTATTACTGAATTTGATTGCTGTTCCAAGCAGTATGACATGTGCCTATAGTCTCAGCTACTCAGGAGGCTGAGGAAGGAGGCTCACTTGAGCCCAGGATGTTGAGGCCAGAACAACACAGTGAAATCCAGTTTGTGAAAGAAAAAGAAAGAATTCAATTTATTTTCCACACACCCCTCTAAAAGCAACATTTTAATATCCTCTATTTATTGATTTTCCAGTCCCCAGCACTGTGCCTACAACATAGAATACACAAAAAAATTTTTTATGGAGTAAATTCATGGAATTTCTTTTATGATGCTTCAAGGATTGTTTCTTCTTATTGACCACCTGCTACTCTTACCCCTGAATATTTGGTCTCTAATCATGCATGCTTCTACGTCCTGCTCTTTGATATCTTGAATTTACTGAAATGACTTCTGATGAGTTAATTTTTTTAACATGCCAACCATTTCCCTTTCCCCAGAGACCTACAGTCACTATTTCCTTCAGATTTTTGAGAAATGTTCTACTAACCTATTCACAAACCAGTACTTTCTCTGAGGCCTTTTAAAGACCTAAAAAAAAGTTGAACAAAATAAAAGCCAGTTGACACTGGATACAGCACCATAACAGCATTTTAGCTTTATTTTTGAAGTCTTTCCAACCTACAAATTCATTTATTCATTGTTCTTCCTTGTAGACTATCTAGTCCCTAATAAATACTTAATTTATAAATTTTGGTATAATGAGTAAGTTACTAAATTATTGAAATAAAATATTTTACCAAAGGCATTTCTTCCTTTTAGAGGATTTGTTTTGGCTCTAATTCTGCAATAGTTACTCCTTTCTCAAGATTTCCTTTACTAACAACATATGTCCTTGAGTTGTCACATGGTAAAGGATTCTCAATTTTATTTGTGACCTGAATGGCTACATCTCAAGCTCTTAAAACTTCAGTATTTTCCTGCTGCACTCAAAACCCATCTCAACATGCATGCTCTGGGAAGCAAAGAGTTTCATTCATGCAGCTTGGTCACCTCAGTTCTTATATCACAGCTGATTTTAAGCTTATTTGGTTATCTTACCAACCACTTTTAAGTCTTAATCCATCTTTTCAATTCTTTACACTGTATCTTAGTTCATGATATTTGGGTCTTGGTCTTAATTCCATAAAACAGAATTTTCCATAACTGAAGTCTCACACAAAAGAAATTATGAATGCAAGTGGAATCTATAAAACCTAAACCCCCAAATCCTATCATTATTCCTTATATTTAAAATATGAAATTTGGTAGTATTTTATACTATGTATTACCTTACTAACTCATTTCTTAGATTTTTTTTCAATTATTATCCTACCTAACATACCTCTGATGCTAACTTGTTTCATAATGGAGATTACCAGTTTACCTGAAGCATATATTGCCTAACTGGAAGACATCTTGCTTGATAAATTCACTATAATTATGATTGTTTAAACTGGTCAGTATCTTATATTACCTTAATGGGAAAACTACAGACTATCTTGCCTTAGGAAAATCAGAGCTTACAAAACAGGTAATAGATGATAATAGTTATTATTTATGTTATAAAAGAGAGTACTCTCCTTATGAAAAAAGGACAATGGCATATTTTTAGTTTTTACAATAAATAACCAGTTTGTAAGTTTCTTTCATTTTTCCCTAATTTTGTGGAATATATCTATAGGAACATGGAAGGCTCTTTTGTAATCTAACTACAAATTTCACTATTTTTAAATCACATTTGAGAAGGAAAATCAATGATTAACATTATGTGTGATTTTTCCCAAAAGCAAGAGGATATTGTAGTAAATAGTTTTCCAAAATCTAGGTTGTGTTACAGGTACTATTACTGAAATCAGCCTAGCAAGTAGCATCAAATACTTATATAAAATTGGGTATAGTAGAAAATGGTAGTAAAATGTTGTGAAAGTTAGAAATCCCTCAGAATATAGTGAGGACAATCTTTGTATCCACTGTGTAGTATCCCAATGTCATTCCAGTTTTGGGCACATGCTCAATGGATGAGATTGTTGGGAGGTGGGAAAGCATCATAGCTCCCTGTGTTGAAATAGGCCCTCTCCCCTTTTCCATACATGCCTTCCAAATGCTTTGGGCAGTGAAGTTGTGCATAGGAGTAGGTAGGCTCCGCACTATCTGTGCATACCCAAGAGCTGTGAGGCTTGTAGAGGTGGAGCAAAGACATGGACTGAGTAGAAAGTATTCATAGACTTGGAAACACAAGCAGTTCAGCAACATGCTTCATCTGAGAAGGCAAACATTTGTGTCAGTGGTAGCATTTTAACTAAATTGGTCCTGATTTGATGTTGGTCTCATTTTTATTTATTTTGTATCCTGAGGATCCTGTCTTTTTTTTTAAGAGAGAACAGTGTGAGAGAGAGAGAGAGAGAGAGAGAGAGAGAGAATCAATTTCTATTGAGTTTTTGAGTTTTTCACATGGCTTTCATCTGACACTTAGTTGTGTACGTGGGTGCTGGGGTTTGAACCCGGTTTGAACCCATGTTCTCGGGCATGCTAGGCAAGCGCCTTAACTGCTAAGCCACCACTCCATCACCCAGATCCTGTCTTTTCTTAAGTCTGGTTCTCCTGTATCCCTATTTCTTCCACCAGCTAAGCAATATGCTTTCAATAATTTGTTTTCTGTTGACGATAACCAGGATAGTTGCTGTTATGTGCAACAAAAAAATCTTCAGTCAAAATATTTCTGTTTTAATGTGTTTGGGGAGTATTTTTGGGGTTTTTTTTGTTTGTTTTTTTTAGAGAGAGAGAATTAATGTGTTTTTTTAACTTTTGCTTTTCTTCCATTTAGTTGTGTATGTGGTGCTGGGGAATGAATATGGGTCCTTGCACATGCTGGGAAGTGCTCTATTGCTGAGTGACCTCTCCAGCCCTTTCCTTTTATGTTTTTATTAATTTTTTTATTAAGGAGTTGAGTTATTATAAAATCATAAATGCCTATAATGCAACAATATGATAATGCAACAATATGATATGCATATATTCTTAAAACAGAATTACCCCTTAGATCCCTGCCTAGTCTCCCTCCCTCTCCCCCTCCCATTTCCCCCCCTTACCCTCCCCCCACTACATACTTACGATAGCCCTAGATTATATGTCCCTATGCCTTTGCTGGGTCTAATACGTGAGGTTGACTACAAAGGGTAGACATCCATACAACAGTGTGTTTAATTTCCTGCATCCTTAAAACATTTGGAAATTAGATGCTGAACATCATTTACCCCTCTTTTCAAAGTTCAGAAAAACTACCTGAAATAAAATTAGGAATTTTAATCCTGGTTATATAAGCAATTATGTGTACAATTAGGAAAAAATATGAGCTATGCTGATGCTTTGACCATTTCACATTCCACATAGACTAAAGAACTCTGCTTCATGTTACTTAATGTGGTTCTGCATTTTCCATTCACATACAGAGTCTTCTATGACAACTGTCCATTGTGCTAATATTACTATTTAACCATTCATGTTTTACTAAATTTAGCACTTAACAAAGTAACTCTAGTAAACACAAGGGAAACATTCCTTAGGGGTATTTAGAAATCCAAAATAGGGTCATAAAAGTTGTCTAATCATAAATTACTCCTTTAAATTCAATTTATGATGTATAAGATACATAGCATTGTATATATAGTTATAATTTTATTTGTATAAACGTGAGCACAAAATATATATTTAGTTTTGTAAATGCTTTTAAAAAATGTTCATATGACATGACTTAAATTACAGTAATAATTAATCTGACTAAGAAAGAAAGCTATTTCTTTCTCATTGATTTCCTGAGGTCTCATGGTATTCATTTCCTCAACAACAAAAATTAGCATTTAATTATATATTACTTTATATGTCCTCATTGTTTTCATTGCCAGGCAAACTAGTCTTGAGTTTCATTAGGCAGAAGACCTGTCTTATACTATTCTTTTTAAATTTAAATCAATTGCAACAATTGCATATGAAATACCCGTTCAATGCTCAGGGAATACTTAGGGGTTTACTGATTATTCTCCCAGACAAACAATCAAAGAGAGATTTGACACTTATCATTAATGTATAAAAGAACATTTGATTATTTAAACACCTAAATCAGGTTATAAGAATCCTCTTATATTCATTCTTTTGTATTTTATTCTTTCAAATACACTTACCAGGGTACTATTATGAGTTACATCCTTTAATACACTGCAGGAAGCTGAGATGACAACTTCTTGAAGAATTCACTGAAAAACATTCCAGGAACTCAAAACCAAAAGTAATATATTACTTCCTTTGTTTCTACTTCCTTCCAGTAAGTGATGAGTGTCATCAATGAATTATGGAAATTGAATTACAGCTCAAAGAAGCGACTTTTTCAATTTCATATTCTTAGGGAAATAACACAACAAGCAAAGGAAAAAGCATCAGAAAATTCATGCCACTCAGAAAAGAACCATTAATTTCTATGATTGCTATTGTTGTACACATTAGCAAGTATCTCAAAATCTTTTATTATATTGCGGAGTTTTTTCACTGGAAGAGACTTTGCAGAAGAGAGATGCTTTTCCATAGCAGAAAGGGTCGTTGTGCCCGCTCCCATAATGACCATGTGCAAAATTACAGGTCTAGATTTTACACATGAATAGGCTTTGCCGAATAGATACTCTGAGATTATTGTGGATAAATCTGTGTACTTAAAGAGACAAGTTCATCTTGGAAAATGGAGAGATTAACAATTGTTAGTTCTAAAAAAAATAAATTTTATCTGTCTTGTAGAGCATGAAAATTGTGGTAAAGTATTCAATGTTGATAATTTCACATAATTAAAGATATGTGGGCTGGAGCGGTGGCTCAGCGGTTTCGGCGCTTGCCTGGCAAGCACAAGGACCCAGGTTCAAAACCCAGCACCACGTACACAACTAAGCATTGGAGCAACTAAAACCATGTGAAAAACTAAAAAAGTTGTTTCTCTCTTTCTCTGTCTCTCTCACTGTCTGTCTCTCTTTAAAAAAAATCTTCTAGTAATACTGCTAGAAATTTTTCTGTATTTTTCATTATATATTTATTTTTTAAAAAAATGCTAATCTGCATACCATAATTATTCCTTTAGAAAATCAACATATTCCTTACTGGTAATGATATGTTTAAGTGCATACAAGCCTTAACTCTGAGCAGTTTATAGACCCATGAGACTATGGGAATGCATAATCTGATTACTCTTCCTTTTGGGAAATGAGGAAGATACAAAATGAATATTGACATATATAATAAACATTGAATAATAATTGTATTTATATGTATCTTATATATGTTTCAATCTAAAATATTTTGATCCAATATTAAAACTGCATAAACATTGAAAAAAAATGAATAAAGAAAAATCTAAATAATATGACAATAAAATAAGACCTAGATCCATAGGTCCATACATCCATCAACAAATTAATAAATATAAATAAATATACAAAGAAAATATTTTATATGCATCATGGAACACATTACAGCCTTTAAAAAGGAAGGAATTTTGTCATTTGTGACCAAAAGGGTGAACATGGAAGTTGATTAATTATGCTAAATTTTATAAATAAAGGAACATTTCTCCTAGCCTATTCTCAATGTAAATTAACAAGCACACAATTCTATGAAAGCTTACCTAAAATTTCATCAAAGATGATTATTTCTCAATATTGGGTTTCAAACAGAGGCAGAAATTCACATCATTTATCATGTTAGATCTTTCAGTGAATTTGTCATACAATTAAATTTGGGTAATTTTGTCAAATATCTTTAGCTACCCAACCTCCTTTTATTTCAGCTTGAGAAGTAATACATGTCAGTAGTCAAGTGTAATAAAGCTATGATTGATAGGGTCTTTGAAATGATGGACAGATAACCAGGACATAAGCCGATATGGGAGTTTTTCTCACCAGATGAATAGTACAGTAGATGTGAGAGGTGTTAGATATGTAGAAAGAATTCAGAAAAGTTGTAAGAAATTCTAGGTAAAGTGAAATGTTTAGCAAATTTTTCCATGCATAGGAGCATATTTCTAAGAATAACATCTGTAAATCCCATGAAATTCTAAGTAACTTTTTTTTATTAAGGAGTTAGTTGTTGTACAATCATAAATGTTTATAAAATAACAGTATGATATGCATTTGATCCAAATCCAGAGTCACCTCCATATTGTCCATAAGTCAGTCCCTTGATTCTTCCATATTTCCCCTGTAGCAGCCATATATATAATATATATCATATATATGATATATATAAATATATTTTTAATTCTGAATTTTCCAGAATTAAAGGATCTCATAAATATTATTCTGTGAGCAGGGTAAAGAATATAGCTTGTTGTTGCTAGTCTCCCTGTATTCTTCCCTATCCTCCCTCCCTCTCCTCTCCCTCCAGTCTCTCCCCTCACCCTCTCCTCATACTTGTCTATGTTTCCCCTAGATTATGAGTTGCTACAACTTTGCTGGGTCTAATACATGAATTTCACAACCTTTCACCCAAGTCTGGGTTTTGCTCGAGCTTCCAAAAAATGAGGGGAAATATTTGGCCCTTAACTCTGCATTTGGCTAACTTCACTCAGCATGATTTCTTCCATTGCCATCCATTTACCTTCAAAGGCTTTAGAGGCCCAGACTTCTGCACATGCTTGATGATAGAGTTGTCTGGGCTCAAGATCTTCAGGTGCCCTCATCCCTTGCCAGGGCTGGGGCAGAGTCCTCCACTTGCTCTATGGTGGGGCCAGGTCAGCACCAGGCTGGAGTCTTCAAGGTGTCCTGTGCACCTGCCTGGTCAGGGGCGAGGTCCTGGGGGCACCTGGCCACTGG
>PVKS010005365.1:0-85613 GCA_004027875.1 Aplodontia rufa | reverse complement strand
TGACTAGCTGCTACTCTATTTATCCATTAGAGCAACCAATAGGGTACAATGCAAACACCTTTCCCCAATTGTAACAAATGAGTGGCCGAATAGCTTAGTCATGCGGTCAGGCAATTTGCTAATTACAAGCCAGCTGGACCCCTTAGAGTTGTTTACCACCAATTCTTCTACAAGCCAGCTGAGCCTCATGTTCCCAACAGGGGACTAGCTGGAGGGCTCTATATCCTCTACATCCCTCTCCTCATAGAAGGCCCTATAATCAGTGATCACGAAGGCATCCATCTGTCCCAGTATGTCTTGCCCCAACAAATGAGCGGTGAGTCCCTTTACAATCAAAGGTCATACCCTCCCCTGGTCACCATCAGGGTTGACCCACTTTAGGTACGTTGTGGTTTCTTTTGAGAGGGAGTTTCCCCCCATCCCCAGGACCATGGGTCCTGGGACAAGCTGCCATTCAGAGGGTACCTCTTCCGCTTTCAAGACAGTTCTGTCCACACCTGTATCAACTAGGCAGTTGAAATTTCACCCCCCAATGACAACGTTTAACTTAGGGCATTGCCCCTCCACTATAGGTACAGTCCAGTGGGCCTCCAGGGGGCGAGGCTCTCGTCCTCTCATAGAGGATCCTCCTTGCTTTAACAGGGCTGGAGGATGCCCCTCACTTAGTTTAAAGGCTTGCCCTCGATATCAAATTTGGACCTACACTCTTTCTTCCAGTGATATTCTTTTCTGTATTGAGGGCATTGGGTGGAAGGTGGCTTGTCACCCTTAGGGGTTTTCCCTCCCCATTTGAGGGCAGTCTCTCTTAAAATGTCCCTTTTGACCACACCTAAAGCAAGCTCCCTTGCTAGGGCCATCAGGCGAACCAATCCTTTGAGCCCCCAGGGCTTTGGTTATCGCCTCTACAATGGCCTGTGTCTGCATTTGAGCCTGTGCTTAAAGCGCCAGGGCAAGGGTATGTGACTTACATGATTGAGTCCCAATGTCTTGGGAGGCTATAATCCACCTACTCATAGAGGCATCCTTCAGGCCGGCACAGGGGCCATTGCGGGGGGAAGTTTTCTCTTAACGCTTTGCTCAACCCTGTCAATGAATTCAGGCAGGAGCTCCCCTGGTTTTTGCCTGACCCCCACAATGGGGGATTCAGTGGGGCCCTCCTCTAACTTAGCCCATGCCGATAACCCTGCATGTCAGACTTGGTCTCGATAGAGGTCAGCAATGGTCCCTTGTTGGATCCCTGTGGAGTAAGCTTCCGCCGTGCCTGCCAACATGCCATAGGAAATAGGGATAACAGGGTTAGCCCTTCTATTAGCCTCTGCTCTGGTGCAGCACTCTTCTTTATAGAAGGCACACCACTTAATAAAGAGTGCAGATGGGAGCACCGCCTTGGTCACATCCATCCAATCCTTGGGGACACAGGGGTTATAGGCTAGTTCCTGAAGGAATGTTTGAGCCCAGGGTGGGTTGGGCCCATCTTCCGCCACTGCCTTTTTTAGTTCCTTTAGATCCCTTCCCTCCCAGGGGTTCCATTGGAGGGGCCTATTACCCCCTGGAGCTAAGTTAACCGGGAAGGCTTGGGGTTGAGATCCTGAACCCTTGGAGGAAAAGAAGTGAGCCTCTGCATATACAGGCTCAGAGTACAATTAAAATATTAATATGGGCACATACATTTTTCTGGATGGAGGATCATCTGACTGCTTCCTCAAAATTACTTTTCCTGTACAACATATATTTTTTAAAAATCTCTTCTGTAAAACACTCTTCAACTACTTAATAAATGTACAACTTTCATAACTGATACAATGATTTCCTTGAAATGCAGTCACCTTTTTTCATATTGGCTTTTTCATTTTTGAAAAATCCCAGGAAATTCAACATAAAACTGCAAAGTTAAGAATCCTTTTATTTTGTATCAATACTCATTAGCCATGTCTCAGAAGTTCCAGTCTAATTTGAAAAAAAAAAAAAAAAAAGAAAACATAAATGCAACAAGAAACTTGTTTCTTCTGCATCAAATTTGTCACTGGATAGGTAAATTCTTCAAATCCATCAAAATAACTACCTTACTTGGATATCCAAAAGCTATACCAATCAACTTATAAAAGTTTAAAAAGATAAATCTGAAAATGTATATATATATATATATATATATATATATATATATATATATATATATATATATATATTTTAATACGTTTCTACAATTTATACAATCTCCAGTTTTTATTTAAAATACTCTAATTTCAGAGTAGTGAAGTATTATTCCTCTGGGAGATACAGGAAGGCTTCCCACAGTCCTTTGTGCCTAGTTTAATGCCCTGGAAGTGTTTGAATCTTTAACTCTAGTACATTAGACCCTGAGCCACGCCATTTGGGGGTATGTGATGCCGACTGCAGTTAGAGCTGCAGTTATGAACTGACTTAAGCCAATTTAGTCACACACAAGTAACAGGTTCCTTTTGGTAGTTAACCATGACTCCCCAAGAAGTCTTGGACATAAGCGAGAATTAACTACATTTCCCTCATTGCCAGGTTATAATGACATACGTTTTGGACCAAATTCTGTGCATCTATATTTATTAAGCAAACATTTCTCAGCAAGGAGGCGGTGGTTTGTCCATTTTAGAGCTCCAAGCCCCACTGTGCATGAAAATCTCACAGGAGGAGGCAGCAGCACAACATTCTAGGGGAAGGATCTGACTGCCTTATTGTCAGGCAACCAGAAGTTGTTCTAACCTGCAGGTGGTTCCAAGATCAATTCATGCCCTCCAGAGATACTATTTTTTTTTTAAAGTGAGGAGGACAGTGAGAAAGAGAATCAATTTTTAGTTTTTCATCTGTTTTTCATTACTCCAACACTTAGTTCATTGTATGTTGTGCTGGGGTTCAAACCTGAGTCCTTGTGCAAGCCAGGCGAGCCTTGTAACTGCTGAGCCACAGCTCCAGCCCCAAAACAGTTTCCATGGATAAAATTTACTAAGCTCAGCCGTCTAGTTAGGTAGACATGGGATGGTGCCCTAGTTTCAAAGAGTTTAAGTTAATATGTTACTACTGAGCAGTGAGACTTTGTTACCAATGCTAGCAAAAATCCAGTCTGTACATTTTTTTTGTTTTGTTTTTAATTTACAAATAATCACTATACATATTTATGGGATATGCTGGGTTTTTTTCTTTAAAGATAGTGAGAATCAACTGTATTTTTTCAGTTTTTTCCCACTTATTTGGGTTTTTGTTTGTTTGTTTGTTTGTTTCAAAGAGAGAGGGAGAGAAACAGAGAATTTTATTTTTTCATCTGTCCTTGTTTTCCTCCAACACTTAGTTGTGCCTGCGGTGCTGGGGTTTGAACCAGGGTCCTTGAGCATGCCAGGCAAGTGCTCTACCGCTGAGCCAACACACTGGCCCCATGATATGATGTTTTAATATATGCTTTCAATGTAGAAAGATCAACTCAGGCTAACAAATCCATCACCTCACATACTTAATATTTTAATAAGCTTTTTTTTTTTTTTGTCTCTGTGACCTAAAAACCTGGCAAAAACAATTAGAGGAGGAAAAGTTTATTTTGGCTCCTAATTTCACAGGTTCAGTCCATGTTAAACTGATTCCATATCTCTGGGTCTCAGATGAGGCAGAACATCATGGTCTAAGAGCATGGAGGAGCAAAAGAGCTCAGGATAAGACAGCCAGGAAGCAGAGAGAACTCTGTTCAATAGGGACAAAATTCTAACCCCAAACGCATGCCCCCATGACCTACCTCCTCCAGCTACACCATACTAGTTTACAATTACTACTCAGTTAATCCATATCGGAACCATAACACTTAACATTCTTTATGGTACAAAATCTACTCTTTAAGCAATTTTGAAACAATGCATTACTATTTTCGGTAATTACCATTCTGTGAATAGATCAATAAAACTAATTTCTCCTAACTAAAATGCATTCTTTATTAGGGAAATTTATTGCTCTGTAGTTGGATCTTGCACTAAATAGCACATTTATAGTACTTATATGGTTTGTGCTGAAGTGTTTTAATCCAAAAGTGTTCATATTCAAGAACCATAACAATTGCTATTCAATAAATAACACAAATATTGATTTAATTCTTATCCCAGATCAGACACTGCATTAGACACCAGGATAACTAAGGTAAATAAGATTGTTACTACCCTAAAAGGGATTGCAATAGGGTGGGAGAAACGTAAGCAAATGATGATCATGGTGTAAAGTGATAAATGGCAGGTTACCAAGTGTGCCACTGGGATCCAAAAAGACAGGAAGCAATTATTCTAGGGATAGCATTAGAAGACCAGAAATAATTAATTTAGATGTACAAAGTGGAGATAATAATTGTAGATGACCTTAGCAGGGCTTGTATAAAGTTGTAAATAGTTGAGAATGGCCAGAAAAATGTGAGGAATAAGCTGAGTATAGGAAGATGAGATCAGGGACAGCAGATCATTTAGATATTATGTGTTAAGGTCAGAAATTTAAATTTTTCTGAAAGATATGGGCTATCAGGGAAGAATACTATTCAACAAGTAGTGCACATTTTAAAAGGTCAGTTGAGCAAAATGTAGAATGAGTTGAAATGGCGGGGGGGTGGGGAGAATGCAGAGGAGATAGAGCACAAGGTACACGAGAGGTGGTAAGAGCTCAGCCCAAGTCATGAGTAAATACAGACTCGGAAATAATCAGTGACAGACTTGAGATTGAATGGATATAGGGAGTGTAAGAAATATCCAGAATATACAGAGCCTTTGGCAATTGCACAGAGAGTGCCACCCACCAATTTTAAATGACGTACTGAATAAATGGCCAAATGCATAATTGTTCCAATGTGGGCATTTATTCTTTATCAAATTAAATGAAGCAAACCAATAAGTAAGTTTCCCTTAGAAGCTTGTGCTTATGTAACTTTAGAATAAAAATGGAAATATATGGCATATGGTTCTTCTCATTATCAGATAATAACACATTCCTGTCAACCCTTTGGATACTCTTCACTCTTCTCTTCTTTGACTTGTGTGATTTTTGCTCAGTCCCTCTACTTTTAAGCACTTTCACTACAGATATTTGTCTTTCCAGGTCAACCCAGTAGTAATTACAATTTATTATGATACCACAAACTATAATCTCACAAAAACATGTTAAATAATCTGTAGTATTGTACATAATTCTCTTTTATAGTAACTGACAATAACTGACTGACTAGAAGTCAAAAGTAATGGGCAAACTAAGATAGGATTTACGGCTGTATCAAAAGTATCCATTATTCTATGTGACTATGCAATCAATGGTTTATTAAACTATTATATTCACTGCTATATTCACATAATATAAACCTTAAAACAGGAACATACTATTTTTAGAGAGAGGGACAGAGAGAGAGAGAGAGAGAGAGCATTAATTTTATTTACATGTGGCTTTTTTTAGCTCTGACACTTGGTTGTGTATGTGGTGCTGGGATTCAAACCCACATCCTTGTGCATGCCAGGCAAGCACCGTAACTGTTGAGTCACCGCTCTAGTCCCAGGAACATACATTTTTAATTCTACCATAATTGCTGCATCCTGCCAATGTGTATTATTTCCATTAAAATATTGCTTACATTTTTATGTAATATCCTTTGCTTTCTAATAAAAATGTAACTTTTTTTCTGAAACCTCTAAAATTTTGTAAGACTGGGAACAATAAAATCAATATACAAAACTCAAAAGTATAATTAACTAGGAATGGAATTCTATACCACAAGTAAAGTAACTTCCTTTTTCTTTTTTTAGAAAGAGGAACAGTGAGAAAGAGAGAGAGATAAAGAATCAATTTTATTTAGTTTTTCATTGCTTTGACACTTCATTGTGTATATGGTGCTGGGGTTCAAACCTGCAACCTCGAGCATGCCAGGTAAGCACCATAACCGCCAAGCCACCTCTCCAACCCAAGTAAGTAACTTTCAAAGATATACAGGATCTACAAAAATAATTTAACTATTAAATTCACATAGCCCCACTGTAACAAATAACAATATTTTTAAATTATTCAAAGATACTTCAGAATCTTGAAAACTATTAAAATAGGAAAAGTCAATTATTACCATAGGAATGTATGGAATGTTTGAAAACCTCACTTCTCTTAAATACTCTTCTACTTACTGACTACTAACAAACAGTTTTCACTATATAAAAAGCAAAGAAGAATGTAGGCAGTAAGGCAAATTCAAAAGCAGAATGATTTGTGCCAACAATTCTAACTTAACAAAATACCCGTCCAAATCACAGATTATGTACTTTCTTAATCTACATGGAAACAAGGATATAAAAAATAAAAAAAATTAACTATTAAAAAGTTACATCTCATAAACTGGTATAACTACAAATAACTACATGTAACTATTTATATTAAGAAGGTAAAGTTTTATATTAACCATCATATTAACTTGGTAAATTACAGAAATATCTCATCTTTATTTACAATGTGATAGTCTATATATTTTCTGATTATATTCAAAGGCAAATGAAATGCATTATTAATAGATCTGCTAAGGAGAAATAAATAAAATTTTTACAGTGAAAATTACCAACCACATATTAAACACCATAATATTAGTCATTTTAACAAAAGAATAATTTATAGGATTTAAGATGTCTGTAATCAAATGATACTTTTTTAAAAAATGACTTATAAATGTTATACACTTTTTTCTGCCAAAATGTCTTCCAGCATGCTGTTTTCATTTCAATTACCTAATTGAAAAAAAAAATGCCAAAAAATAAGAAATTTAACCAGTGAAAATAGCACAAAAAGTTTTTCATGTTTTCTTTGTTATTTTAGTAGTAAATTTTAGTAACTCCTGAAATCGTGGAAAGTGTGGTTGGATTTATGGAGTTCATATATATCACTCTTCAATAACGTTGCCAAGTATAAACGAATGAAGCTATATGCCTAAAGTAATTCCCTGCCAAGAATATATTTTGTTTTCAACCTGCTGATATTTTGCTTGACACATTTTTTTCTAATCTGTGTTATCTTACAGTATAAATTAAAATAACTTCCAAACAACTCTCTGAAGTTCTCTCTTCTCTCTGTCCTTCCAGGGACAAGTAAGGAACACAGATTTTAGAAAGAATGATTATAATACATTTAGCCATTAAATAATATATATTTGGAAGAATATGCTTTGGTTGTTAATTAACAAAAAGATGTTTAAAATGCCATACATTCATTTTGTGACACAAAATACACTTTGACATTTTGAATATCAATTATTAAATTTTCCCTTAAATCCATATATATAATAGTGTACTCCTGAGATCTTTAATAATCTAATAGAACATTTTTCCTCCTGTATTATATTATTTTATCTAAATAATAATCTTGGGAAGGTAACAAGAATGTTAAAAATAGACTAAAAACGAAATGTGTCACAAGAATAGATTGTGTTCTTTTGAATAAACAATAGTACACAATTTAGAAGATAAGAATTTACAAGACAAATCTGTTTAAATGAACACTGTAGGGGTAACCTTCAACCATTCCGAATATGAAAATCACATGTTTCACTTCTGTGAAAATTTTACTTGCATGTCCATTACCATTTTCCGTGTTTAAAATAAGTGGAACTATTTCAGTTCTATGGGCTGAGAGACATTCCAGTTCATCCAGTTGGGAATGCCAGCAATCATTTGCAGAAGGTTACAAAAGTATGTGAAGGGCCGAAGCTTAGTCACTCAACAGACGTCTCTTACAGCTGATGTAGATGTGACTTTCCTAATGAGACTGATAAAAAATGACCTCAAATAGATTCAAGATAGGCAATAAGCAAAAAGGGTGTACTTTACATACCTTGAGACAGGACAGCATGTGCACAAGCAGCAAACACACAAATACCTACGCCTCGCTTTCTCAATACTTCTCTATTCATACTTAACTTTTTTAAGGAAAAATAAGTCCTAGAAAAATACACTCTAGCATTTGATCACACTTTATATTCAAGTTCTCTCTCCTAAAAAATATTTCATATTGATGCCATATACATTATTAAAACTAAAGTCCCCAAGGAGTACGTAAGATATTAACAAAATCACCATCATCTGCTATCCCTATACTTAGACCTTCATAGTAATCTTCAAATTCACCATACGACACTTCATCAGACTTGCTGCAGGTGGCTTTTAATGTTTCTAGAAAAGATGATTTGATTTCTTCCTCTGTGGAATGGCCTGTAAAACAGTACTCACTATGAAACAGATTGTTAAAAATCAATAAAATGATGGTTATAAATGAATGCTTATTCATCTTATGAAATCTTTTCAATAATCTGAAATATTATGTCAAACTATCTTCCAATTTTTCTACACATGAGCTAGAATTAATTCCACCTCGTTAGCTTGCCTCTCCCTCCTTTGCCCTCTCTCTCTTGCACTGATCTAATCCCAGAATTTTAGCAGAGAACATGAGAGAAAAAAAATTATTTTTAAGTAAGGGAACAGGAATTAAGATGAAAGGAAGCTACACAAGGTGGTCAAATAATAAAAGGAAATAAATACGTGTCTATAAAAAGGAAGAGAAAGACTTAAAAATCTGTGTGGCTCTCTAAAACATTTTAAAGTCTGGGTGCATTGTAAATAACAGAATTAACTGGGAATACCACCCTGATCATTTATCTAATGAAGTAAACAAAATTTGGGTAAGAACTGTATCTTATTCACAAACCAGAGATTCTCTAATGAACTTAGAAAATAAGTGCCTTTCAACTAAAGGAATGAAATCCGCTTGGGGTATCAAGAAGGTCGTTGTCTTTTGAAAAATATGAGTAATAAAGAACAAAGTAATCCCTTTATTTTAAAAATGCTGAAAGAAAAAAAAAACAACTGTAAAGACAATAAAACCAACTGAAGCTGTGATTCTAACGTTAGTCCAGGTTAAAAGTTAATCAAGATCTAATCTATGTAAAACCATGCATTTTGACAGAGGAAACTTCTCTCCCTGTATAGCATTCATGCTTTTGAATAGATAAGTTTTAGCGCAGGTCTTTTTTAAAGAGAGAGGTAATATTTTATGTTTTCATCTGATTTTCGTTTTCCTTACACTTAGTTGTGCATATGCAGTGCTGGGGTTCGAACCCAGGTTTTCCCACATACCAGACAAGTGCTCTACCTCTGACCCACATCTCCAGCCCTTTCACAATTTCTTTTGTAAGAAAAACATTTCTTACTTAAATTTATCCCACAAACAGGCAAGAATTTTATAACTCCTTAAAATTTCCCACCTAGGAAATGCCTATCTTTCATCATCTGTAACTTAGTTTTCTTTCATTCCTCTTAGAGATGAGAAAATATTTACCACAACAAATATATCTAATTCCATCACACAGAAATAATTTAGGATATCCCATTTCTATTAAATGTTACAATATTTTTGCAATAAATTACTTAAGTAAATTAAAAATATTTTCTATTAATAAAATTAAAATTATATCTGGTATAAGAGCTTTAATATGAAATTAATTATACATTATAAACAACTTTTATCCTAAAGATGGGCATGTGATTAGCTTGTAATGGCATATAATGAAGATTTTTTTCTTTTAAAAAATAGCAATAGGTGTTTCTCTTTTAAAAGCCTTTAGCTTGATAGCTTCTCCTCTTTAATATTAATACAAAGTACAGAAATTCTGAAACTAACAAAGGCTTACCCAGCAACAACAAAACCCTCATTTACAATCCAATGGACACAAAATAGAACCAAAGGTATTTAAGCAACTGAAGATTATTAGACAGAAAAAGACAAAAAAGATAAAATAAACAATATTGAAGTCACCTAATTTTGAAATGAATGAAAAACTATTTTGCTCTGACATTTCCTATGACTAATTAGAGAAATAAGTAGAGAGAATGACATGTGTTTAAAAGGTAAAAAACATAATAAAAACTATGACAGATCACTACAAATTCTCTTACAGTAACTAATTCATTCATAATAATTAGAACAAACCATGTACAAAAGTTAAAAAGAAACCAAAACCAAAATAATTACAGTGCATCTTAATATTAAAAACAAAAAATTAAATAATACTGTTCCACATTAATAGTTTATAAACCAAAAATTATTCATAAAAGATGGTCAATAAATAGCCATAAAATATGAACAAATGGTCATTACGTATATGAAAATTTGTTTTACCTCTCTAGTAACTAGGGAAATGCAAATAATTTCTTTAACTTAGCAAATTGGCAAAAAACTAAATTGTTGGCAAAATTGTAAAGTAAAAGAATTCTGTAAGCAATGGAAGTATAATCCAATATCTGGTCATATTATAATGTAATATGGAAGTATAATTAAAATTTGAAATATAGATATCCCAGTATTTCTAGGTATCAGTATCAGTCCAAGGAATCAGAAGAAAGTGAGACTAGAGTCACAAACACATATGTATTGCTTTATTGATTGGTCATCAATAATTAGAAATTAGAAGCCCACCAATAGGATATACAAATTATAGTATATCAATTTGTGAAAATAATAATATGTAGAACGTATAAACAAGGTGACTCAATGTGGATTAACATGGAAATAGCTCCAAAGCACACTGCTGACTGTAAAAAGCAAACTGTATAACAATATAACACCTTTCATCTCAGGAAAAAAAATGTTTCAAAAAGTATTAGATATTTATAGTACACGAACACCTATGAAAATTCATAGATTAAGGACTGAAAAATATATGTTAAATGACTTTTACTTCTCTGAAGAAAAATGACATGAAAAGAAGAGACTCTTGGTGGTTAAATACTGTCTGTATAATTAAGAAATTCATTTATAAAACAATTGTGTAAAAAAAGTCAGGAGGAGGGTTGGAGTAGTAGCTCAGCAGTTACAGTGCTTGCCTGACATGTGTGAGCATGTGAGTTCAAACTCCAGCACCAAGTACACAACAAAGTCTTGGAGCAACAAAATGCACATGAAAAACTGAATGAAATTGATTCTCTTTCTCTCAAAACAACAGAATAGGAACTGAATTTCTAGAATTACTTTGAGAAATTTTCTCATTCCCCAAATTTTGGGATGGATGGATATATATATATCCTATATCTATATATATATATCCTAGTGTAAGACATTTTTTCATTCTGTCAAAAATCCTCAAGTGTGGATAAACACATAAGCAGATACAGCACAACTATGAGAATTGGCCTATGTCATGACCTATTTTTCTAAATCTGTCTTTTTAAACTCCAATTCCTCATTCTCTCCTAAGCAAAAAAAAAAATGAGTTCTATATCAATTATAAATATCAAAACTGGGTATCCTGTCACACCTGTAATACTGACTACTGGGGAGGCTGAATGAGGCAGTAGGATGCAAGTTCAAGGCCAGTCTCAGCAACTTAGTGCAACCCTCCCTCAAAATAAAAAAGAAAAGGACTAGAGATGCAGCTCAGTGATAAGGGTGCCCCTATATTCAACCCTCAGTACCAGGAAAGAAAGAAAGAAAGAAAGAAGAAAGGAAGGAAGGAAGGAAGGAAGAAAGGAAGGGTAAACCTAAGAATTTTTAAATGAAAATGGATAAATAGCTCTCAAGTTTCTGGTTCAGACAAAAATTGTTTGTTTCTTTCCACAGTCAGTGCTTTAAAGTTAATGGTGCTCTTATTAACTAACATTGTAGAAATTGAATGCATTTTAACTCATAACAATTACCTGAAATTACTTGAGGATGCTTCTTGGCACAATAACATTTTCTTATGTCTGTGAGAGTCACAATGCCAGTTTTGTTGAAATCCAGTTTCATAAAAGCCTAAATGGGGAAATGTTATTTTTTAATATGAAATCATTTCATGAGAACCTAATTTTCTATTTGCAGTAAGTTATTTATGAACTATAGACAGGACAGTTTAAAAGTACTAAGGTGACGTGAAAAAGATGCATCATAAATATAGGGAAAAAGTAATGCCAAGATATTAGGAAACTCACACTCAAATATTCAGTTCTACCATCTCCTAGCATCCTGACCTTGAGAAAATAAGCTAACTTCTATTGCCCTGGCTTTCCTTCTCTGCAAATTGAGGAACTGGGTAAAAGACCTCCTGGATAAGTTCCAGCTCCATGATTCACAAGGAACTGCTAAATGACCAAAACAAATCACTAGAGGTAATATTTTAATATTAAAGTGAACCTGAAAATACCCCTTCACCAAAATCAATGAAAAGGTGAAATATTTAAAAATGAATGTTGTTAACCTATTTCTTGAAATTTAGCACTACCTTTTGAAATGCTGGTTATTTTATTGCTTCTCTAATTCAGTGCAACTTTGAGTATCATAAAATGTCAAAAATACGACATTGGGAATATGATTTGGTGCATAAAAACACACAGGTTTCCCAAAGCAACATCCAATATTTACAGAAGAATCAAAACTAGAATCAGTTTTGTTTATTCGCACTATTGAGTTCACAGAAATCTGCTACCTGTTGGAAATTGAATCCTGCCTCTCCATATTCTCACATTGAACCCTAATCCCCAGTGCCTCTGAATGTGACTATCTTCAGAGACAGGCCTTTTAAGAACTTTAACTAGCTAAAATAGAATCATTAGGGAGGTCCTGATCCAATGACTAGTTTTCATATTAAGAGAGAGAGAGAGAGAGAGAGAGAGAGAGAGAATGCAAACAGCAGACAACTACAAGAGCACACAGTGAAAATACAGGCATCTGCAATCCAGAGAGAGAGGCGTCAGAAGTGAACAAGCCTGCTGACCCCTTCTTTTTGGACTTCCAGCCTCCAAACTGTGAAGATATAAATTTTGTTGTTGTGGTTACATAGTCTGTGTATTTTGTGATGGCAGCCCTAGCAAACTAAAAAAAAAAAAAAAAAATTCTTATTTTTCCTTTTTTAACAGTATCAAGGTATACAAGCAGAAAGACCATCCAATTTCTACTTCTGATATTTAAACCTATCACCAGCACATGTAAAGTATGAATAAGTGCAAACTGATAAATATTATGTGGTGAATTTGTTTTATTTAAGGTTTTCACTATGGCTCTTGATTCATTAGTAAAGGCTGAGATTTTAATTTTTCTATTTGAGATTAATATCTGATGTAATTATACATACCATTCTATACAGAATAGCTTTGTTTCAGTATTAACATTGATACACATATTACACGTATATATTTTGTATAAGATCCATATGGAAAAGAAAAGGAAAATTATATTGCTCAAAGTTATACTCAGAAAATGGCCACCAAAAGCCAAGTAATATATAGTTTTCTATGAATACTGGGGGGACTCCTGTTTTAATTACAATTTAGTATCATCATTGTAATCCTCATTTTGTCACTCAGCATCATAGTATATTATAAAAGCCAGAGAAACATTTTTAATTATCATCGTAAAATATCATATTTGAGCACTGACAATGGGATACTCACAATGTTAAGAATTTTATCTCTATTATCTCATTCAATCTTCGTATCAACTCCATGGGATAGGAAACTGAGGCCCAGGGATATTTCATAACACATAAAGTCAAATAGCTACTAATTTATACAAGCAGCAATTTACAGTTAGTAATTTATAAACAAAAATTGAGTTCAAATATTTTTCTTTTATTTTTATAAAGTTATGCATAAGCTATTTTACTTCATTCTGGGTAAATCTATATGCATGTGTTTATGTTTTACTAAATCCAACATGCTTTACAGGTAATATGACACATTTTAAACATCAATTCATTCAAGTTTTTAAATAATGAACCTAACTATATTAAAATTAATACTTTAAAAGATTAGTTAGTAGTTACCTTTCGAACAAATGATTTCCTATATTCATTCATTTCACCAATGATGGCACGTTTGAATTCTCCATAATCAACCTGGCCCTTGCCATTGCTGCTGCTACTCAGAATTAGCCACAAAGACTCAAAATCCTAGAAGAATTCACATGGTTCATTGTTACATCTTTAAAAAAAATTGTCAGAGTCACATTTTGTTACATCTTCTTCAGCCCTAGACAAGGCAGCTCCCTTAAGAAAGTTAAAAAAGTTATATATAAATCCAAACAAACCATTATGAAAACTATTTAAAGGAAATCTGAGGTGAACAGTTCCACAAAATTAAGAACAATTTAAGGGAGGCTAATAACTCACAAATTCATCTTGTTTTACATTTCTTTAAATTTCTGATTGATAATTATATTTATGGAAGACAATATGATCTCTCCATACTGTATTCATTGTAGAATAATCAAATCAGGCTACAATCAAATGAAAATAATAACATATCTGTCACCTCACATATTTATTATTTATCCATGGTGAGAATATTTAAAATGCTCTGACTATTTTGAAATATACATTATTATTAACTATAGTCACCATGTTGTGCAATAAATCACTAGAACCTGTCCCTCCTGTAACCTTTGACCAACACCTCTCCCTTCTCTCTGTATACCACCTTGGTCCCTGCAAGAGCGAGCAAGGGAGAGATGCACACCATGCACTGCATTTGAACATTTCATCATTTTTAATGTGCTGTATCTGTGACAATTCAAAAGCCACTTCAGGTTCTGAAATACCTCCAATAGCATTTGACCACTAATTGTACTCCTGCTCATCTTCATGTTTCAAAGTATGGAAGATTTGAATGACTTTAATATTATTCCATTATTTACACAGAAAGGTGTAACTGGTTCACTTTGCCATTACCATTTACTTCTTTGGCAAATGCATTATTTAATAGAATGTACTATTCATAGTATTCTTGACATCAAAGAAATTACAGCATGCATTTTCTTAAACTCAGATAAATATATTGTCAATGTTTCAATCAAGTTGTTAGCTTTAAATGAGAATGTAAATAATACACCTAGCAAGGCACTTGGCAAATAAATACTCAAAAACATATTCTCTTTCACTTCCCTCTTAATTTTTTCAAATAAAACTTTAACTAGAAAAACTAAATCTCAAAGTGCCCTTTTTCCCCTCAATTCTCAATGGCCTATACATTTTTGTCTATCACAGTGCCCCATATAGTATAGAGATTTTAAGTGTTTGTGCAGTGGAATTGAAAGTGAGCTTGATCTTAAAATCATGAGTACTATGGATGGGAGAAGACAGATTTGTTCACCCCACTCAATAGAATGCTAGAATTAAAAGATACATTTATAGCTTAGCTTAAAAAAAGTTATTTTCAAGAATTGGATAATTTTATGTAAGTAGCAACAAATTTACGTAACTCCAAACATGGTACAGAATGGAATGTCATTTAATTGAAAAAACTGGGTGAATTCATTGATAGTATTTCTATATAAGTTGGGTTTAAGGTACAAATCAATTTTTTTTTTCAAATCAGGGAGAACCATAATGTCTTACAGTTCTACAGTTAGGCCTAGGTTGGTGATTCTTAGGTAATATTTTCAAGCCTCTTGCACATGCTTACCATTGCATGAACAGATTCTAGGGATCTGACAGGAAACATAACAGAATATTATTTAAAATATATGAAAAAGAGGGAAGCTTACATTCTTATGTGTTATCCTGATGCTAGAACCCTTTATACAATTGCTGTGCTTTTACTCATAAATCTGATCAAACATTTAGCATGCAATAAAAAACCTAAGAACTATAGTGATACAGGAAAAATCACTAGATGGGGCCAAATTATCTGAGCCCAAGTTCTCTACTGATTATCTACTTTTATGATTATCAAACAAGACAACGCTTTCTAGTTTCCTATTGCTGTTTTTATGTTTAACCTACAAAAGGAAAAGGTGAAGGTGAATGATCCCCAATACGAATCACTAGGTGGGCCACAAGCTTAAACATCATAAAAAAAAACAATGAGCTGTTAAGTTTCAAAAAAAAAAAAAGAGCAATATCATACAGGTACAGGATTTTGCAGTTGATAAGGCATATTCCGGGGTAATTTTCTCATTTGAACTTCCAAGCAATCTTACTACAGAAATCACCTCAGAATTGCTCATATAAAGCCTCTCAACCAGAAAAGTTCAAAGCCTTGTCCAAGAACACAGAGTTAAGGCCTCAGGGCTAAAATTTGAATCTGAGGCTGAAGTGGTGGCTTAGCAGCGTGCGTGAGGACCCAGGTTCGAACCCCAGCACCACATACACAACTTAGTGTTAGAAAACAATATCAGATGAAATAATAAATAAAATTGATTTAAAAAAAAGCAATTGAACCTGAATCTCACAAATACAATTTCCAGATTCCTTCCAGAAAACATACTATACCTTGTAACAAGACCATTTGAAGCAAAAGAACAATGCAAAAGAATCCTTTAACGGAAATCCTTGATATAAGTGAAATTCTTATGTGATTAGTATATAATCCAAACTTGCATGTAAGACTTAGGGGACTAGGCTCACTGCTCAGCCTTCTTTTATTTTCCTTGCTTCCACATCTCTATCCACTAAAACTAATGTACTATTTATTTAGTACTTGATATATGCCAGGTCCCATTTAAAGTACTAAAGAAAGAGTGGGACCAGAAGAACCCTGGTCCCCAAACTGATGGGACTTACATTTTATTGCAGGCAGAAAAGGACAATATTTATAAAGTGACATGAAAATATTAAAATGGGAAGCTGGTATAAAAGGCTCAGAAACCAGAAGGTGGTGCTCTTTTAGACAGAGGTGTCAGAAAAATGCTTTAGAGTGGAGAAAGCTGTGACCTAAATGGTATGAAGATGTGGCTTATAAAGATCTAGGGGAAGAGCATCATCTGTGGTTTGGGGAACAGGCCTCATTGCCTCTCCATCCATGTCTTCACAAGCCCTTCTCCTTTTTCATGAAATATCTGCTGTCTTATCTATCCTACTTCTCCTCCATTGATTCTGCCTCATCCTTCAAAACTCAGCCTGGATATATCTTCTTCCAGAAATCTTCCCTTTCCTTCCCTAAAACCTGGCTTAGAATTAGATAACATTCCATGTGTACCAAAACATTCTCTACTTAACACACATATAATTTTAAAATCATTTTGCTCAATTATGAAGATCATGAGAGTAGACAGTGTGTCTCCTCAGGGCTTAGCACGGTGCCTGAGTACTAAGTATTGTGGAAAAATGAATGTTGAACTCTGAAAAATCAATGTGACTTACTGTCTGGGGGATTTAAACTGACAAAAGAGCAAAAAGAGGTGAAATGAGCTACTAAAATTTCAGTAGAAAAGTGAATAATGCCACCCAAGAACAATACTCATTGCAGAAAACATGCCATGTACATACCTCATCAGACACTTCTAAGTGAAATACTTTCAGAGCTTGCTTAAAATCTGCCTTATCTAAATACCCATTTCCTTCTTTGTCCAATTGTTCAAAATATTTTCCCAATCCAGTCAAAATACGAACACCTGTTTTACGTAGTTTTTCTTTTAGCACATCTGTTAACAAAGAGAGATGGAAGCTAATTGTTACTAAGCACAAAGGTATCAACCCAGTTGTTTCTCTTCTAAGAAAAATTTGATGGAATAGAAATAAGGAAAATGAATACTGAATGAAATCAAGTGTATGACTAACAAAAAATTCTTGAAAACAGAATGTTTTTAATAAGAGGATTAATATATACAATCACATGTAATATACCAGAACTACAGCGCCACTGTGTGGTGAAAGTGTTAAATTTTAAATAAAGGGAAACAATGTTTCCCTCTTTTCATAAGGAAATAGCCTAAACGTTACAAATAAAAAAAATTATCTGTTAAAAAATGACAAATGGTTTGAAATTATAAAATTTCAACTCATATTTTAAACACATACATATGTGTGTGCGGCGTTGTGTATGTGTTAAGATCCAGAGGAAGATCACCATCTGTGGTCAACAGGCCTTGCTCCCTCTCCCTCCATGCTTTCACATGTGCTTTTTCTTTTCATGAAATGTCTACTGTCTAATCCATGCTACTCCTCTCTCCTTAATTTGTGGTGAACTCTTCTTCATCCTTCAAATTCAGCCTGGATATAACGTAATATAATTGTATATACATAATATTATATTATACGCATTACATATAATTATATATATAATATTATAATATATGTATTATAAATATATGTATTCCGGAAGTCTGGAAAGTTAATGAGAGGTATTATTTTCCTTGTTAGATATGCAGAAAGAGGTGCAAGAAATTTACACAAAGCCACATGTCTACTGAATAGTAAAGTCCAAATGTGAACTAGAGCTATTCCAGTCCAGCATTTTTTCTTTTACACTAGACTACCACAAACTGTTTTAGTGCATTATTTAATGCATAAGACAAGTATTGTGAAAATTAATTTTATACTTTATTTAGTTCATGAATAAAACTCATTATCTAGTACTTTCTAAAACTCTTAAGTTCATAATGCACACTTATTCAGGACCATTAATGTAGAATAAATCCTAAAAACATTTTAATAAAAATATGTATGCTTTAAAAACAAATAGGAAATGTATACTAAGCACTACAAAACTGAGAAATTTCTCAAAATACTGCTTTAACTGATTACAACAAAAATGGCTGAAAATTAAAAATAGCACTGGAGAGTAGAGTGCAAACACATACCTTGGACAGCCTTGAAGACCAGCCTATCATTGGCTTCTTGATTGATTATATCTTCTTCATGTTCCCCTGAAGTAGTTCTGCAATTGACATGTTCACAGTGATAAGAATGTACTCTTTCACAATCTTGAGTACAGACTCTTAAGTTCTTTGCTGCTCCAGACTCAAAGAAGCCCTCAGAGTTAGAAGAGTGCTAGACTTCTACTAAAGTCCCAATTTTGCCGGCTGCTTTGATGCCTAGAGGTAAAAATCTTTAAAACCTTCCAAGAACTACATGTGAACTGTTTTACTCAGCTTTTCACTACTGTGACTAAAAAGACCTGACAAGAACAATTTTAGGAAGAAAGGTTTATTTGGGAGTTCACGGTTTCAGCAGCCTTCGTCCATAGACAGCTGGCTGCATCAGGGCTCGTGGTGAGGCTGAACATCACGGCAGAAGAGTGTGGCAGAGGGAAGAGGATCAAGGCATGGCTCCAGAAAGCAGAGACTCCACACCAGATAACCCACTTTCCCAGTCACACTCCACCTGCCTTCAGGTGGCAATTCAATCCCTCTCATGGGTTTAACTCACTGATTGGGTTACGGCTCTCATAACCCAATCTTTCACCTCTGAGCCTTTGCACTGTCTCATGCATTGAGCTTTTGGGGGACACCTTTCATCTAAACCATAACATGAACATATTCATTTTTTATAGCTGGCTCAATTTTCTTAAAGTTTTAATGAAAACTATTAAACTCAAAAGTTTTACCTTGTAAAGTTTAAAATATAAAACTTCTTGCTGTTTTAAAAAAGCCTGCACAATGAATTCAATTTTAGAAATACAAGAAATGACAAATGAGAACTTCCTTAATGCCAATTTGAGGGATATGGCATTTAAATATACACACATCAATTATTGTCATTCTGATTCATATTTAGTAACCAAAAACACTATGTCTGTGTATGCATAATTTTTGTGTGTACTCCTATGATTTAAAAAAACCCAAATCATTTAAAATCAGTTTTTGATTCACAGAATTGTTTTTTCACTATGTATATGGTGGATCAATGAATACCATATGTTTATAGAACCTACGATATTTTTTATGCTAGAAAAAGCAACATACTAACGATATGGGAAAGATTATTAATGATATTTTACTGACAGTCCATATTTTAAAACTTAATACTTTAGCAGTGTTTGGTAAAATCAAAGTGCTATAGCAAAGGCAAATTGATGCTATCTTTAATATAAAATTAAATATTTTCAATGTTTAATTGATTATAACTGTCCATACATATGGAGTGTATTTGATAGCTAGATAGTACATAAAGCAGAAATGTTACATAGTTATAATCAAAAAAGTAAACCTTATTTAAAGACTAAATGTGTTGTGATAGAATCTTATTTTAAGATAAATAAACAATTGTGTTTTTCACTTAGTTTCAAAATAGTAAATGTCTATTTGACTTACTTCAGAGAATCCAAAGCTATTTGATCAATATTTATGATTCGAAGTCTAAGTAATGTATTTTCTTTCATGCTTTCTGGAAGTCTTGGGTGATCAGAGCTCAAAAATGTCAAGGTTGCACCCTAAAGAAATGAATAGGTAAAATATTTAAAGATATAAAGTATACAAGATATGAAATCCAACTAATGCAAATTTAAAACATTTGATTCTGATCATACATGAAATGGTATATTTTTAAAAATGATAAGGTATATTTGGAGAATATTTAGAAATTGTACAGGCTTCTGCTAATATGATAGGGAGGAAAAAGGAGCTAATATAGCTATTAATTAGAACAACTTTCTATTTAACAGTCCATGTGAACAACAACAACAAAAAAGTCAGCAATATGAAAAACTCAGAATTTTTAATAAGAATCACAGGAAAAAAGGATAAATTTGTTTCATCAAAATTATGACATTCCTAAATACAGAAATAGAGCTATATAGGTCCATAGAAAGATATAATGTAAATTGATGAACTATAATGGATGTATGTATCAGTCTTTTACGGGTCTTTTGATGATAGACATCTCATAAATATAAAATCTAATCTTTCCTAATTATAGCATCAAGGTTCACTGACTAAATTCTTAAGCCATTGAGAAAATTATTATTTTAATTTCTGTTCATATACATAGATGGCCAGTTTCAGGGCAAATACAATTTAAAATAAGAGGTTTAATTCTTCCAATTGAATATAAGGGAGGAGAGATTTCCCTCCCCCAATTTTTTTTCCCTCAGATCAGTTAGTTTAGCACATTTTTAATTATAATGTAAATACCTTCTCCTCTCTTGGAGATAGATATATATATATATTCTTTTGAAAATCAGCCCTACTGTCAGCTCTCTAACCTAGGAAAATCTTTCTGTACACCTGGGCACCACTCTCTGAAATGTAAACATCAAGGGCAATAGCAAGCTTACCTCCCAGTTTCTCTGAGAAATAGGAGCCTGATTTCCTTATGCACCTTGCTCCAAGTGCAAAACTATCTCCTGTCACAAAAATGCAGTCTGTTTTCTGTGGATGAAGTCCATCAGCTAACAGAGAGTCACAGCAATTACAAGGTGAATTTAGGATGACCTTTGTGTGACAAATGGTGCTCACAAGTCCTCTTACTTGAGGGAAAGTTATTCATATGCAGTGGGTTGTCTCTTTCTGGCCACCTTTGCAATCGCTTAGCAATTGTCTGTGGTTTTCTTTGCATTCTGGTTTAATTTTTTTTTCAATGATAAAACTATTTTCCTTACTACTTTTGTGGAGGTTTTCTATGTTGGCAGAAAATTTTATTTCAAATTCTGTTACCCCAACACCAGTCATCAAAGTAACACTTAAAATATTTTTCAACTAAGAAAGTAGGAAGCAGTGCATGAACTTCCCCACTAAGGCTATAGATGGGTTCCAGATCTGCCAAAGAAATGAGTTGGGTGAATTTAGGGCAAAGCAGAGCTCCTTTGCCATCATTAGGTAGATCACTCTTTGCTTTAGTGTACTATTCATTTTCTATGAAAGTAGGGGAAGCAGTGATGGCAGCAGCCCAGAAGAAGTGAAATTAACAGCCACAATTGAGACTGTAAATAAATCAAGGAAGAACCATTAAAGAGAGCAAATGGTATTTTGAATCTGGTCCCAAAGCTCTGAGGCCTACTACTTTACAATGGCAAACAGAAATACAAGTATATGGTATACATAAGCATATAATAATACCACCAAACCACTGAAAAGTAATCAATATGCAATTGAAAAGTTACAAACCTACTTCTCTAACAACAGTTTTGTCTTCTATCTGTGACTAAATATCAAGTAAATTTAAAAAGAAATGGAATGACAGATTATCTCTACCAAGTTTCTCTATGATAAGAGATTACTTGTAGGCCATTATCACATATCCAGGGAAATGAGCACAATAATTCATCAAAATAAGAATTAGATTGTAGAAAAATAATTAGAGTGAAAATCTCACTTTTCTTGGTTACTTATTCCAGAGACTAAAATTAGATTTCCATTTTTCAAAACATAAGCATTTACTTAATTTACTAAGGCCATTAACTTAAAAGTTCTATAGATGTGGATTTTACCCTAAGAAAGATAACTTTTGACAAGTAAATATGCCATTTTTAATTTTCCAGAAAAATAAGTAATTTTCTATTTTTCAAAGACAAGATTGAAAATTAAAACTAATAATAATTCTCACTTTCAGGTAAAAATCTGAAACATGACTGACAATAAAACTTGGCAAAATTTACTTATTAGTTCAAATGTAAAAGTTTGAGTTTTTCCACAGTGAGTGACCATTTTACCTCACTGACATCTGGTGAGAACTTTCAGGAAACAACAATATGTTGCAATATGCATCAGCATGCTGGAAATAAGTTCATACCCAACAAGGCCCTCGTGCATTCATGCATTCCTTCGCGCAGTCTCCACTAAGAATTTAGATGTACATGATGTCTTCCTTGTTGTAGTACTCTTGGTACAAAAATTAAAACACTAAAACGATTCCTCAGGCATTGGTGGTAAAGCTCACTGGTAGAGCACTTACCCAGGAATATATGAGGCCCTGGGTTTGATCCCTAGCACAGCAAAGTGTGTGTGTGTGTGTGTGTGTGTGTGTGTGTGTGCTTGTGTGTATGTGTGTGTTCCTTTAATAATAAGAGTGGCTCAAGCACTAATAAAACTTAAAAGTTTTCACAATTTAAATTTAAATACCTTCATTGAAAAATGTTTACTCAAGTGTCTCCTAAAAGTCTGTCACTCTCTGGGACACTAGACATATTGTACTAGCCCAGATAGATAAGTGATTACCTTCAAAGAGTTATAGTCTCATGACAGAGAAAGCTAACAGACTAACATATACATATATAATATGTCAGGTAATAGAAACTCTGAGGAAAAAGCCAAACAAAGAATGGAGAAGAATAGGAGAGCTGTTTTAGATAGTGTAGTCAGATTTGACCTCTTTTACCCTATTTCTTCTGATCTTCACAACAGAACACCCAAAAGTTAAGAAAGACTTAAAAAATGATAATTCTCTGGGCAGGAATCAAAGAAAGAAAAAACTGAGAGTTGGCTTTCCAGGCATAGAAAAGACAATGTATAAAGGAAGATCCAAAGAACGTGCAATGCAGAAGTGAGAGATAGAGAATTTTGAGTGATAAAGTGAAATATTATACTGAGTTTGATCATAATAATACAGGAATGTCTAATAGGATAGAGAAGTTTAGACTGGCTTTGTAGTTGAGAGAAGGTAAGATCTGTGGATGAGAAGTTGCAGAGTCTCCTATAAACAAGTGTTATGCTAAGCAATTGAAGAGGCTATGTGGTATGTGTAGCAAGTTACGTGACTGTGTACATGTAGGGTCACATGCATGCATAAGGGTCTATCTGTGCCACCTTTCCCTGTTTCTAATGCTATATTTGCATATGCATAAGTGAATACATTTTTGGATGCACTTTTATGCAGGTGTACATGTATGTATGGGTACATGTGCACATTCTTATGAGTATTATCTTAACAACTGTCACCAACATTTCTTTTAAGGAGTTTTTAGGAAAAATTATCTACTCGGACATAAAAATGAAAAGGCAGGTTCTACAGAAATGTCTGAGTGGCAAAAGTGAATCCCTTCCCCTACCTCATTAAAAACATAAGGAATAGGACTGAATATTTCCATATAAAGAAATAGAAATTTGGGGAATGGGAAGAGGTGGAAGAGTTGGACGATGAAGAGGAGAGTCGTTGGGTCCTTTCCATGGAAAATATTCAAGATATATAAATATAGTACCAGGGATTAAACCTAAAGGTGTTTAACCACAGTGTCATATCCCCAACCCTTTTCATTTTCTCTTTTCAGACAGTTCTAAGTTGCTTAGAACCTTGCTAAGTTGCTGAGGCTGGCTTTGAACTCGCAATCCTTCTGTGTCAGGCTCTGGAGCTGCTGTAATGGCAGGCATGTGCCACTGTGCCTGGACAAAGGATTTTTTTTTTTTTTTAAAGAGAGAGGGACAGTGAGAGAGACAGAGAAAGAGAGAAGCAACTTTATTTAGTTTTTCACATGGCCTTAGTTGCTCCAACACTTAGTTGTGTACGTGGTGCTGGGTTTGAACCCTGGTACTCGTGCTTGCCAGGCAAGCACCTAAACCTCTGAGCCACCGCTCCAGCCCCTCAAGGGATATGTTTAAGACTAGAAATTCGGGAGGGCACTCCTGGGGATAATTACAATATCCAGAATATTTACACATTTTATACACATTTTATATTGATTTGTTAAAATCTTGTAAGTCTGTTCAAAAAATAAAAATTTAAAAAAAAAAAAAGACTAGAAATTCCCAGGAAAAAATCTTTACACTGCTATAACATAAGCCTCCTGGATGTCTCCTTTAAAATGTCTGCCATTCAGACGGCTAACTTAACAAAACTTCAAATTGAACGACTTTCAGAGTAATAGGGGGATGGCTCTCTAGGATACTTGGAGATGATGGGAGGGGGATGGGCAGGTGGGAGGATATATGAAGAACTCATAGGAGTCTGGAGATTGGGAAGATGGGGGAACCATCCCAGAAGCCAATGTCACTCCTCCACGAGCTACCCATTTAACGCATGAGTTCTTCTGGGGGAAACTGCAACAGTGTAAAACCCAAGGTGGTTATCCATGTTTTGGCATTTCCCCTGGATAACAAAGTTTATATCCATTTTGCTAATGTTTTGATAATGTTTCCCCCTCAACTGTATTTCTATATACTTCTAATTTAAAAAAATAAATAAAATAAAATCATAAAAAAAATAATAAATAAAATGTCTTCCATACACACAAAGAATTACAAATATGATTCATGCATGCATGCATGCCTGTCTGCCAGCCTACCTGCCTTCCTTCTGTCCTTTTTTCCTTGCTTCCTTCCATGAATATCATGAAAGGAAGCAGATTTTCACATCGGGTCAAAGTACTGTGGAATGAGGATAGTGAGAATAAATCATCAACTACACCAGATTATTGGATATGGCAATTCTGAGAGCAGTACCTTTAACCCTGGAATAGGCATTAAACATGCTTTCCTCACATTACAAAATAAGAGCCAGAACTGATTTTCTCTAGTTCTCAAGAGGCAAGTCTGAGTGTCATACATTACTGTATACTTGATCCATCTTTCTCTAATTGGTCATCATATCTTATTGAGTTTATTTTACCTCCTACAGATTCTTTATTTTTCTAACTAGCTTTGTAGCTACAACCATTTGCTTAATTCATGTTGCCATAACCTCTCTCCTAGGTTATACAGTTCAATCCAAAACAGTCCTTACGTACCTAGTCTTCAATCCATTCTACACAATGTAATCAGAGATCAGAAGGACAATGCAGCTTCTCCACATTATACCCACGACTTCCCTGAGTGACTCCCTGATGAACTTCATATAACTCTTTCACATAAGGCTACTTTTAATAAACTCAACTCTTCTCTTGACAACCACCACCTTGAACTCTATATTCCAATCATACTGATCTACTTTCAGTTCTCCAAATAATTCATATGCTTTTCCTTTTTTCCTTTGCCTGAGCTGTCTCCTTTACCTAGAAGTTTTTCCCTACCGTATTATGTCTCCATCCCAGCCTAGGTAACTCCTAGTCAAGGTTAGAGGATACTTTCCCCAGGAAATATTCTTCTTCCTATCTGGCCCAAGCTGCTCCCTCCTTCTGACTTCATTTCTCATTAGATTATAAGTGTCGCAAAAGCAGGGAATGGGTCTGACTTATTCACTAGTCTACTTCCAGTGTTTAGCATATGAATATAAACTTATCACATGAATGATTGCTATGGAAGTGTTTCATTTATTCATTATATAATATGTGACCTTGATGATGGGTAAGGCTCTGGGTTCAATCCCCAGCACCTCAAAAAATAATAAATAAAATTTCAAAGCATGATAGGCCCAGAGGCCTAAGGCCCTCTCCGGAGGAATCCACGCACCATAAGAGAACGTGGCTCTAGGTAAAGCGCCAATACTAATGTTACTCAGGTAACCAATTACCCAACAACATAACCTTATAAATCTTTTAAAAGTACTGGAAGACAAGCCTTCCTAGATAAAACCTACATTGTAGAATGGGTGTTGCTTGGGGTTATTTATGGTGAATAAATGCTGTGTTTAGATTCAAACCACTGGAACTGAGATCGGGAGAGGCAAAACCCCCTGAGGAAACACCAACCATTAACCCATTCACACAAACTTCCCTACTCAGTAAAAGAAAAGGAAATAAACTGAAGACTAGAAGTTCTGCTCCTCTCCTCCCAGAGGGACTCCACATCATCCAACATCTGGTACTAAAGGCTTTCACACATACACTCACAACTTACAACATAAACATCACCAAGTTGGTATTGTTTTCCTTTTCTTCGTCCACACTGATGACAATAGATGTTTTTTTGAATAAAAGGAAGCACATTTGTTCTAGAATGAAAAAAGAAGTAAAGTTATTCAGCTTCTCCCAGAAGTAATCATCTGAGAGTTTGACAGTGATTGATGGCACACCTGTTTTTCCCAAATTGTCGATATTCATACATTGTGAGAGACTGGTCATGAGTAAAAAAGAACCCAATCAGCTCTCTGCAGGCATCACGTCCATTTCTAGAAAAAGGGAAAGACAGCAAAAGTTTTCAAACAGAATAATTTAAAATTAATTAATAAATTAAAATTGTGCATCTCAAGGAGAAATAATATAACCCCTTAAGTGTCATAATGGGTAAGGGTTATGAGAAGCTTGCTACACACAACACAGCTTGCTGAAATATCAAGTTAGATGTAAATGAAGGAAAAAAACTTCCCTTACACAGATATGAGTTTATATAAAATACAATAGAGACTACTAATTCTACACAGATATTTAATAAAGTAGAAGATCTTACAAAATGTTGAGCTTGCAACAAAGACATGAATTTATGATAATAAATTTATTTTCATGAATAGGTTTAAAATCACTGTAAAAGTATCATAATTTTAAAATGCATATTTTGCCAGAAATATACATAAAAAACATCAAATAGCATTATGTATTACTGGAATTTTACAAAAATGACATAACAGACTTAAAAATCATCTTCCTTGTCATTTACTCCACCAATAATCTGCTGTTAACTAAAATCATTAAATTTAAATAAAGCAACTTACATAAAAGTTAATATTTAAGTAGTTTCAGACTTTCCAGTAGTAATACATATCTTTCACATATTCACTTCTTTCTTTTTAATGATATTTTAAATTACTTTTTAAATAACTTCTAATTAAAATATTTTTCTTACAGCTTTATATTTCCTATATTTTCAATAACAGATTAAGAGCTATTACTTAAAAATCTATCTTCTAATTTCATTATTTTTCACTTGAATAGTACAAATTAACTAATTTCATTACTGTTTTCTTGTGAAAAGAGAATATATTTTTACACTCATAGGATTAAAAATTTAATGCAATTACAATTACCTTGATATGATCCTACCATCAAATTGTACTTTATGAGAAAGCACATTTTCAGTTAATGTAGAATGGGTTCTTATCCTGTTAAAGAATATATTTTGTCAATAATTTTTAAAGGTACTATATTTAATGTAAATGATAAATGTACAAAAGATTATGATAATATTTTAGAACACCGCATATTAAAGATGAAGATATAAAACTCTTTTAAAGGTCAATGTAGCAGACACAAAAAAATCACCAATATATAGTATATAATACATGAATGACTTTTAGATTAGAATCTATGATATCAATATGCTATAAAAGTAAATATCGAACAGAGATGACACATTTGACTGGCACTGTTGTGGAAACCACCTGAAAATTTCTCATCTTCCTCTCCTCTACTTCCCTTGCACCACAGAATTTGCTTGCTTAGTTTCTGCAATTGAGGGGTGACTAAGGAACCCAGTTTTGCTGATCAGCTTCCAGAAAAAGATTTTCATTTTTTTGGATGAGACAGTAACATGGGAAGAGTTCCTGCCTGTGAACATGACAAGGCATCCATGTCAGAAGGAAACCAGGTCAGGGCCACAGTATCACTGAGCCAGTAACCAAAACCAACAACTGCCTACCTCCAAGCAGTCGATTATATAAGAAAAATAAATCTTGACTCATTTAGCCACTATCAGTCAGGTTTTCAGTTATGTGAAGCTAAATTTATTCCTTATCAAAATAGCACAGTGAGAAAGAGTGCTGGATGAAGTTCAGCTCTTGAACCAAGTCCATTAATTATTTAATCCTTATAATCTTCAGACAGCACTGAATGATTTCATAAAGTCTGCCAGCCCTAAAACTGTTTAAAAATATGAAACATAATTCAAAGGTGCATACTTTGGCACACTACAACTAATATCCTTTATATTAAGAGATTTAAAGATTCAATAATGTGTCATTAGTTCTCTTCCCAAATAATTTTATGATATTCTTCCAATAAAACTACAGGTATAATGAAATAGCAATGACAGAAATTGTGTGTATGTGTGTGTACATGTGTGTGTGTGTGTGAGAGAGAGAGAGAGAGAGAGAGATCGTGAAAAGCTGTCCCTCTATAAAATCTAGGTCTCTATGAAAAGGAAGCGGGAGATAGGAAACAAGAGTATGCAGACCAATGAGAATTTGTGAGCATAGTGTGTAGCCATGCAAGCTTAGTCCTTCCAATTGAATTTAATCCACTGGCATTAATGTATTTATTGCATGCCCACTAAATGCCAAGAACAATTCTAAGTACTGAGAAAATAACAGCAGTAACAGTCACCATTCATTGAGCACTTCCTAGAAACCAGTCATTGGTAAGTGATTTTAATGCTTGCACTATCTCTATGTGGTAAGTACTATTGTCCCCATTATAAAAATAAATTTTACACAATCAGAGATAGGTTAAGTAAATTGCTGAAGGCCATTTGATTAGTAAGTGGCAGAGCTAGAAAAAAGTTTGCTCTTAACCATTATATTTTACAGCTTCTCAATGGTGAACAGACTCTCTTTAATGGCAATAGGTTGAAGTAACAGCACCAAGATGCACCTCCCTCACCACCAAATTTGAAGTAACACATAAACTGAGGGAACTGGTGCTATGGAGGATGAAGGGGTGGGGAGGGAAAGAGAAAAGAGAGGGAAAAAGGGTATGATCAATTCTGTAGCGTATACTTGACTCCTATGAGAAGTCTAAATATACTCAGGCAGGCATATAAACCTAGCAAATTTAATAATTAAATACGTATAAGGTCATTTATATCTGTAACACAGGGGAATTACAGAGTAGACATGAGATCGGGGAGTGGGTGAAGTGGATGAAGGTGGGGGAGATCATGGACAAGGATTGGGTTTAAGGTACTCTGTCATTACACATGCACGTATGAACATGAAGCAATGAATCCCTTCAATACATATGACTATCATATTGAAGCAATAAAAAAAATGTTTAAAAAGATAAAAATAAATACACATTGACATTATTGAATGAAAAGTGCCATGTTGGGTTTTAGATCCCCAAGAATAAGTGGTTCTGTCTATGGAAGTTCTGAAACAATACTGAAAGGACAACCAGGCAAATTGAATGACAAATATGAATTTCATTATAAAGATGTTGGAAACCTCATTTTTAGGCATGCAACAACAATAAGCTAAGTCCTTAACACTACAATTATAAAGACTAACCACTTATTTCCAATAGAGGTGGATCCTGTAAAAATTTAATGCCCAGAGTAAAATGTGTGCTCCTACAGACAGCTGTTCCCAAGAAAAAGAGGAGAGGAACAGCTGTCCTACACAGGCCAATTCCTGATTCCAAATTTATGCAGAGTTCTTTTCTCTTCTTCTGAAAGAAAGAGAAGGTGAAATCTATAAATTCAATAAAAATAATCCATGCCTTATGAAATTTTTCATGGAACTGAGTTAGCTTTAAGCAAGCTCCATATATTTACTTTAATACAAAGAATAGCAATTAAGACAGGTACAGGGAAACAATACATGAGCTCAAAGAAAAGGTCTAGAAACCAACTACACATTTATGACAACTTGACATATGATGTAGTGTAGTGACATTATAAGCCAAAGTGAAAGTGACTTTGTGGGAGGCGTATATTTCCTAAAGGCACAAATCTTATATATATATATATATATATATATATATATATATATATATATATACACACACACACACACAGAGACATATATTTATATATTATGTTTATATTTATAATATATAGTATGTAGTTATGTATTATTATATATTATATATAAATATTGTATACATACACATATACACTGTAAATGAGAAGATTGGTAAGTTCATTAAATTTCTTATGAGGATATCTGAATGGCCAACATATATATGGAAAATAATTCAACTTCATTAATTTCCTATAAATGCAAAATAAAATCACCAATGAACATCTGTAAGAACTAAAATGAAAAAAATGGACAACATCAAGCACTGCAAAAATTTGGTGCAACTAGAATCCTCACCCTGCCTCTAATGCAAATTGCATCAATCAGTTTGGAAAACTATTAGCCAGTGTCTTTTAAAGCTAACATGTACATACTAAATGGCCCAGCAATTTTAAGTATTTATTTAAAGCAGCATAAAAGACTACATATACTCACCAAAAGGCATGCAAAAGTAAGTTCATGGCTCCACTATTCATAGCCAATTATTTATCAACATCTATGAATAAATGGTGGCATATTTGTATAACAAAATACTATACAGCAATGAGAGAAAAACTATAAATAGCAATATGGATAAAACAATGCTGAATAAAAGAAGGAAGACAATATGTATATCAAAACATCATCCTGAATAATCAATTAATCAATCAATTACTGACATAAAAGAAGACAGTAATGAAAGGGAAGTAGAAGACAGACAGACAGACACAGTTCACATTTTTTTTTTACTTAGATAACTCTCATAACCAAGCAGTACTAATCTGTAAAATTAAGATAGAGAGGGTAACCTGGTATGGCAAAGGATGTGAACAGTAACTTGGGGGACGCATGAGGGAATTTCTAGGGTCCTGGTCATGTTTGGTTTTGGATCTTGGAATTTGGCAAGTGAGTATTTCAGTTTGTCATAATTCCTATGTTGTATACTTAAAATTTGTGTACTTTGTGAAATGTACTTTATTTCAATAAAAGTTTATTTTTAGGGGCTGGAGTAGTAGTTCAGTGGTAGTGTGCTTGATTCTCTCTTTCTCTCTCTTTAAAGAAAAAGAAAGAAAGTTTATTTTTAAAGGGAAAGTTTAGATGTGTGATAGACGATGGCCCCCGAAGATATTTATATCCTGATTCTTAGAACATGCAAATACATTAATTTTACATGACAAAAGTAACAAGAACTATGTAAGGCTCTTAAAATGGTGAGATTACCCAAGAAGGTTCAGAGTTACTACACCAATCTTTGTAGGAGGGAAGCTGAGAGAGATGTATCCACAGAAGAATGTCAAAGTGACAAAGCATAAGAAAATCCTGACCAATCATCACTGGTTTGAAGACAATAGTCAGGGTCATAAATCAAGGGACTAAGGCAACCTTTAGAAACTGTAAAGTACATGGAAATGGATTCCCCTATTATGGTTTAGATATAAGATGTCCTCCAAAAGCTCATATGTGAGAATGTACAAAGGCTTAGAGGTGAAATTAGAGGGTTATGAGAGCCTATACACAATCAGTGATTCAGTCCCCTAACAGAGATTAACTGATGGTTAACTGAAGGCAGGAAGGGTTTGGCTGGAGAAGGTGGGTAACTGGGGGTGTGCCTTTGGGGCATATATTTGGTGAACTGAGCTTAGTCTCTGTTTCCTTATTGCAATGCCCGGAGCCAATTTCCTCCACCATACTGTGCTGCTGTGAGTCTCTCAAGCCCACAGGGAATAGAGTCTGCTGTCTATGGACTGAGACCTCTGAAACTATAAGGCCCCAAATAAACTTGTCCCCCCCTAAAATTGTTCTTCTCTGGTCTTTTAGTCACAGCAGCAAAAATGCTGACTAAAACACCCCCTGAAACTTAAAACAATCCTGTCAATAAGTTAATTTTAGACTATTCACCTCAACTGTAAAAGAATAAATCTATACTATTTTAAAACACTAAATTTATTGCAATTTTTACTTAAGCTAAAAAAGACTAATATATATGATACCTTGAAATATTTAAATATGTGGAAGCACAGGCTTCCAGAAAAAAACAAGTGACAAAAAGAAAAAGTAATAGATGGGGAAGTACAAACAACGATAGCAGTCTGAAAATGTAAAACAGTTACTGTAAGTCCTGGTAGATTCTCTATGTTCATTAAAGCTAAGTTACATGTCAACTGTCAGCAAAATCACCGAGGAATTTAAGTAGGGTGAACCAGAGAACGGTAAAGGTCCATTCCAACTGTGATACTTTGGATCTGAAAGGTCTCTTAAAGGACCATGCAGTAAAGGCTTAGTATCCAGCGCAAGGCACTAGGGGTGTCCTTAACAGAGGAAGTTAAGTCAGTGAGTGTCTGGCCTTAAAGAACCCTACTAGAATTCCTTTCCCCTTTCTCTCTCTCTCTCTCTCTCTCTCTCTCTCTCTTTCTGTTTCTCAGCTGTAAGGTATACAGCTTCCTATGCCAAACACTCCTGCCATAAGGTACTGCGCTGCAACAGGGCCAAGCAATCATCAACTGAAACCATGACCCAAAATACACTTTTTTTCCTTATTAAGTTGATTATTACTTTGTCATAAGAACAGAAAGCTAATTAACACACCATCCTAAAGGTTTTGCCACACAAAAGTAAAATTTTAAAAAACTACAAGCAATGCTAATTTTAATGTATGAATGAGATTTAGACAGAATGTATTGCATAGACACAGATGTTTGAATTACTATGTTATGCATTTTCACAGACACTATCCATAAGGTTTGTGTCAATTTTACTCCAAATTATAATAAAAATTTGTAAAGAGGGTATAACAAGGTATTGCTTCCAATATCTTAAGGTGGCAGAACTGAGATCTAGACTCCAAAAATTTCACTTATGTTTATATAGCAAAAAACCAAACACTATTAACTACAGAAATATATTTTAACAATACATTGATAACATAGTACCTTCTCATTTTTTATAATTAAAATCTTCTTACTTTGTTTCATGTAGTGTTCTTTTTCTAAATCGAAGAGGATGAATACTTTCTTGCTTATCAATGGTTAAATTTTGCTCTGGATCACTGATGACAGCCCTACACAGGAAAATACAAAATCTGATAATGTGATACTACATTGCTCTACATTTGCATATTTTCAAGCAGTTGGAAAAGATCAAACACTAAATGAAATTTAAACCACTGTTGGAAAAACACTTTGAAAGAAATGAATAAATTTAATTATTAAAAATATTGGTCATAAAAATTAATATTCCTATCTCACATTCCATTAAGTATTATCTAAAAATAAATTGAAATTTTGGAAGAAGCTAAGTGCTTCATGACTTTCTTTTACTACTGTTTAAATGAATAGATACTGTACCAGTTTCTCATAAAATAGGGGGAAACATAGTTAAAGAATAATAATCTAATAAATATATCATAATGATTAACATAATAAATAGAAATTCAATGGGCAAACTAACTTAAATCCTAGAAAGGAATATACTGGGACGAGTTCACAAAGCTATCACAGAAGAGATGATTTCACTGACTCTTAAAAGGTAAGTAGAAGAAGGTGTTCAGAGGAAAAGGAGTAAGGGTATCAAAAGCAGAGCAAAAATACATACAAGGCCACAAAAGGGGGACAGCACAGCACACCTGGAAACTTTACACTTGCAGGGGTAAGAGTGCATACTCTGGAGCTAGAAGGCCTGGGTTCAGCCCTTGCCACTTCTAGAAATTAGCTGGGTGGCCTTATCTAGTTATTTAATGCTAGGATAAAGTTTCCTCACTTACAAAAGAAATAATAACAAGCCAGGCACGGTGGCACACATCTGTAATCCCAGCAGTTTGGGAGGCTGAGTTAGGAGGATTGCAGTTCAAAGCCAGCTTCATCAACTTAGCGAGGCCCTAAGAAACCAACTAAGACCTTGTCTCAAAATGAAAAATAGAAAGGGTGGGGGATACAGTTCAATGGTTAAACCCAGGTTCAATCCCTGGTACCAAATAATAATGATACCTCTCTCAAATAACTGTTGTGAAGATAAATTAGTTAATGCATACATACGGTTTAGAAGAGTGTCTACTATGTAGAAAGTGTTAGTGAAGTACTCACTAATTGAGCCCATGCCTACCTGTTCCTATCCTACTATTCTGCCAAATATGAAATATGAACAAATACAGAGAAATGACAGTCTATCAGGTGGCAATGCAATTGGCTAGAAAAAAGATAGCAAGGATCTAGACTAAGGTGGCAGAAGAAATAGAAGCAATAGAATGGATCTGAGAAATACTGACAAAAGTAGGAGACTGACATTAAGGTCATTAAGTAGAACAAGCTACTTACAATATGAAAGGAGTTTCATTTAATAATGTAAGGAACATGGGAGTTATATTGTAGTTCTGATTTGTCATTATTGGTAGTAGTATTTTAATGACAGAAAGGTAATCTATCCTTATATTCTTATTTCTCTCCTTACCCAGCTTCAATGCATCATTTATCAAAATAAAAACTTAGATACCTTGTTATCCTGTCTGGCTTTTTTCTATTTCCCTGGCAAAACCTCAAGTCAGAATGAACTGATGATTGACTGGTTACAAAAAGAAATAGGTAAGCCTCTTTGGAAAAGATACCATGAGTATTCAAAAAATATGAAAATTAAATAGAATTCAGAGACAGAAGAATTTATGAATTCATTGAATTTCTTCAATTGCTTAAACATTCAAGAAAATCTTTAGGCCTCTCTATCCTGTACTGTAGATCCTATTTATTTATGTGCCAAGTTGTGAACCAAACATTTTTAAGCTAAGTATAAAGATAATTTTTAAATTTCCATAGGCTGGCATTTACCAAAAAATGGCACCTATTCTGTTCTCACACCTTCATGTATAAGTTTTATGTTGAATATACACACACACAGAGAATGTTAGAGCTATAAAAAATCTTAATGTTCTTCTGGAAGAGGCAAACATTAGACATATAGAAGGAAAATAATGAAGACTCAGAAGTAAATTTAGTCACATAGCTAAACATAAAATTCAGTTCTGCTGTCTCTACGTACTTTTTTCCAGTTCATTCATTCATTTGCCCATTAAACAAGTATTTACTGAACAGTTACTCCACTAGGGAATAGGAATACAAGAATGAGCAAAATTTCCAAAGATATCTGCCTTTTTGGAGCACATAGACAATTATAAACAACAAAAGGTAAATTACGTATTGATAATTCCTAAGGGAGGAAAAACAAAGTACTAAGAGGACAGAAATTTTTGAGTAAGGAGTTAAACATTCTTATTTGGTAGCCAAGGAAGACATCACCAAGGTGACTTCTAAACATAGATAGATACAAGGTGAAGTGGGCAAGCAGCAATATGAATTTCTGGGGGAAAAGCATTCTAAGCAGAGGAGAATAATAAATACAAAGTACCTGAGACAGGAGGAGAACCTGGTATATTCCAGAACAGGGAGCAAGCTGAATGGCTGGAGCAAAGGAGACAAGAGGCAAAGCGAAACAGGAGAAGGAGTCCAAGGTCTAACAGTCTGCAGATCAATGAAGGGATTGAATATTCTGTATTATTAGCTCTAAGTTTTCAGCACTTCTGATCCACACCCTTGCCATGGCTTCATTGTAAATGGAATGTACTACCTCTCTTCTTGACTTTGAGTTTGGCCATTTGACATTCTTTGGTTAATTATATATAGTTGATGGATCTGCTGATCTTAAATGAACTAACTCACATTAAGTATGGCCAGGAAATCTGCTGATCTAGGATGGTCAAAGCTAAACATCCCTGCTACATCTGTAGAGGCATCTTTTCCTTGAGACGAGTTAGCTAGCCAAGCACTGTTCTTCTCTCAGAGATGAGAGATTTTCAAAAGAGCAAATGGGAACATGTGAGGTCTCTTACAACCTAAGCTCAGAACTGAGATCACTGATTTTATTCATATATAATTGGCCAGATTAAGAAGTGAGTTCCATCCAGCTAAGCTGAGTCTGGATAGCTAATGTAAAGACATATGAACAAAAATTAAATGCTGTTTTTTTAAACTACTAAATTGTATGGTGACACATAACCAATACATAAGTAATGTAATTTTATTATTATTGAGATAGGAAATTACTGGATGGTTTGATCTGGCTTGTCTTTCAATAAATTCATTCTGGCTGATGGACTGAGAATGAACCTACAAGAGGCAAATTCAGTCACAATAATAAGTAAATGAAATAATCCAGGAAATAGAAGGTAAAGGTTTAAATAAAGATGGTGCCAAAAGAAGGAATAAATCTATGTTGATGGTAGAAGTTAAAGTGCTGACAAACTGGATACAGAATTTGAATGAAGGAGAGGGACCAAAGGCAACATCAGGATTTAAGCCTAAATAATTTTTAAAAATGAAGTTACCATGGAGCAAAAATAAAGAGGATTGGCCATACAGGAAAACTCAGATTAGAAAACTACAGAGGAGGTCCTAGGCAGTGCCATACCTAACAAGTGGGGAGATGAAGAAGAACCAGAAGACAATAAGAAGGAGTGGAAAGTAGGACGAAAATAGTCAAGTGTGGTGAGCCGGAAGCCAAGTAGAAGAAAATTGCTTCACAAAGAAGTAAGGTTTCAACTAAGACAGAGATTGCTGACCAGTCAAGTAAATGAGAACTGAGCACCATTTGTCTAGCGGTATGGACATGACTACTTACCTTATGAAGGGCAGTGGTATAGTGGAGCAAAAGGTAAGTAAAGTCCACAGGATGATAGAAGAAGATACATTGGAGACTATAAAAATAATTGTTTCAAGGAATTTACTGAAAAACATGCATGTAGTTATCATTCTTTCTGCCACCTAAATAAACATTTTTTTCAAGTTAATCGTTTTACTTTTTCCCTGAAGCCTTCCTGTATTAGTCCAGCCTCTTCTGAAATCCTGCCATATTTATGTGCTGTCATACTATTTAGGACTACATGTAATAAAATTTTATATAGTCTTCTAAGGAGCTTTTAAATTCTCACAATTCTTAAAGTGCAACCAGGTCACCCTGGTTATCCCAGTGAACCCACAGGGGGACTATGGGATGTTGATTTTTAAGGGAAACACAGACACTTGCCATCTTTTGGATACCATTAAACTACTAGTTCAAAGTAGTTAATAGCTTGATCTATGTATCATGCTGTTCTTTATTCAATGATGTTACCTCTTTACAAGGATTTTCTATGATTGCTGTGATAAAAGGTAAATATGTGAAAAATGTATGAATAGAAAATGTCCTAAATGATTCTAAAATTTAAGAGATTGTGCAATACTCAAAAGATGTATACAACCCATTAGTAAGAAATTGTGACAATTTAAGAATGGAATAAATATATCTTTTTCTAATTTATATACATTATTTTTTCAAGTGACTATAAAGTTGTTAGGAAATAAATACTTATTAAGTTGTTTAAACAAAAGTTCTTAATAAACAAAATAAATAGAATTGTTATTTATTTCTATTGATCTGAGTGCTCTGAAAAAAATTACTGAAACCCTAAGAGTATAGTGAAGAGAGAGTTTAGGAATCACTAAGTTAGTCAGGCCTTGATTGACCAGGGACAAATGTATTATGTAAAAAAAAAATTTAATGAAAATTTTTGGAATGGATTTCTACTACCAGTTATTAACTCTCACCTAGATAAGTGGTCTATCATCATTTGCTCTGTGACTGCCTGTTTCTTCTTCTCTGTAGCCACAATTTCCTGAGAAGACAAAAATAAAACAACTTATATTGTCCATAAAGCAGAGCAATTAATACCAGTTAACAACAAAGTCCTAAACCAAATTAAACATTTCTAATGTTGCTCTTAAATACATATTTTGTTATCCATCATAAATGTTTTTAAGCTCTAATTATTTAATCTTAACTTACCACTTCCTAAAAAGTAAAGCACTTAAATTTCAATGCAAACCATCAGACATTTCCAACAAGCTATGGAGTCAGAACAAAGGAAGAGGAGAATATAACATCCCTCTTCTTTCTTACTCCCCTCAGGACATATCCTATCAAATATATCTTAACCTGCTGCAAGAATACCAATACAGAAACAAAAAGAGTGCAGTCTAAAATTATTCATAGAAGAGGCTGAAACTGAAATGGAATCATTCAACTTTCCATCAAAATTCTAAAACTGAGCCAGGCATGGCGGTGCATGCCTATAATCCCAGCAACTCTGGAGGCTGAGTCAGAATTGCAAGTTCAAAGCCAGCCTTAGCAACTTAGTCCCTAAGCTAATTAGCAAGACCCTATCTCAAAATGAAAAATAAAAAGGGCTGGGGATGTGGCTCAGTAGTAAAGCAGTCTGGGTTCAATTCCTGATACAAAAAAAAAAAAATCTAAAACATAACAAAAGAATTTCTGTATCTGTCTTCAAAAGGATATAATCTTTTCTATGTATACCTTATGGTTTCTATATGAAGAGTTCCTGAAAATGCTTTGCAGTAATGCAAGAAGGTTCAGAAGTCACATGATTGGATTGTGAGACCTAAAACTTAATCTGTCCATCCAAATTTGAATGACTAGGTGGTAACTACAGACAGGTGGACATGGTTAGAGGAGGCATGGGGGCATGCCCTGGAAGGGTGCATCTTCACCGAGGCCACCTCCTGGCTCTCTGCCCTTCTCTCTGCTTCCTGACACTACCATGAGCTAAGCAACTTTCCTTCTCTGGGACCTTTTGCCATAATGTGCTTCCTCACCTCTGGCCCAGGGAAATGGAGTCACCTGAGATTTCTGAAACTATGAGCCCCAAATAAACATTTCCTCCTCTAAGTTGTTCTTGTTGGTTATTTTGGTCACAGCGAGGCAAACGCTAACTAAAACAGTATATAATACATTAATAGTTACTGGCTTTGTTAAACTGTCTTCATACTATTTTTCACTTTTCCAAATCACCCAAAAGCATTTTTACTACTTTTTAGATCATATCAAATTGAAAGATTTGCATATTCAATTCCAATGAGAATATTATGCAACTAAAAACACTAAAATATTTCTTGAGAGAGGGGCAAATATGTCAAAAAATTAAGAAGTCAAAAAAGTGCTCTATTCTTAGAATATATGCTATCATATTCCCAACCATGATTAAAAATCAAAATCGATTAAGATAATATTATTTAAGACAGAGGCTTTGCAACCTTAGGAAGAATGCTACTTAAAACTGACACAAAATATCAAGTAAGAATATTTAAAGGCATATCATAAAAAGTAAAGATTTCTAAGAAATTGGAAAAGGTGACCACTATTATGTAAATATTAGTTTACAATTGAATTACTTTTTGGTAGAAATTTAAGATGTATAGTTTATACCCAAAAATTCCCAAAAATAGATTTTATATATTTTAATACATTATTGCATCTTATACTGTTCTCTAAGTTTGTGATATATAATGATTTTATTTAATAGCAAATCAAAAATAGTAATTAAAAAGAAAAATTGTGTAACCCGCTGGTAAAGCAAGGCATATTTTATAAAACTTGAGGGTTATTTGAAAAGCAGACTGTAACTCAAACACTGAAGTTATAAACAGAAGAAATCCACATCAGCCAGAATGTAGACTGAAAATCCAAACGCTAGAAAAAAGGGAAGATTAATGAGTATCAGAACCTATGCAAAAGCCCACCTTCGGTGCTAAAGTTCATGGTGTTTATACTTTGTAGGAAAGATTGGAACCACCCTCCATCACACTTATTTAGAGGTCTGTAAAAGCATAAAGCAGATTAGAAGCAGAAATCACACTGATCACTGATACAAAAGATCTGACAGCAGTGAAAAATGAAAAAAAGAACCAGCAGAAGGGCATAAAAACCTTGAGTTCCCTGCTTCTGCTGTTCCTTTAAGTAGCTACAGAAGTTTCTACCTGTATTTTAAAAACAGATTGTAATAACTTCCCATGTCTAGAAAGCTTACTCATATAAACATTTCCATGCAGAAACAAAACAGATAAATGAGTAGTAATGCAATAAAGCAACACAACAGTTACTTGATGATGAATTTATACACACTGTTACTGATAATGTAAATATAAAGAAAAGAAAGTCCTACCTTGAGGACTTTGGGTCAAACCCAAGAATAATGCTTAATGGGCCATAAGTATGTGACATCCATCTCAAATATAACTTCAGGATATTAGAAAAAAGCCTTATTTGGTACACTATTTTGCCTCATAATTTTGTAAGTTTTATGATAATCCAAGTAATACTCCTTATTATATTAAGAATAAATATCTGAATAATAATAAGCATAGAAAATTATATATGCATGTAGTTTTAGTGGAAGAACTGTAACAAATTTGCAACTTGGGACGTCCACAGAAAATCAGCCTGACTGCATCAGAGATTAATTACACATCATTGTCAATTCAGAATATATTGATTCTAGAAGACTACAACACAAGTTAAAAACAAAAAGTATACACGCATATTTTTATATGTATGTCTTTAATGATAATTATAATGTAACTAGCTAAATCTATATTGCTTTATTGTTATTTAGGTTACCTAAGCCAGAGCTTTCCCAGCTTATAAACTAAGTCACCACACTGGTATTTCATCACCTTTACAGGATATATCCACAATACTAACCACCTAGGGCTCCAGGGGGCCAGTGGACTCCACCTTCCAGCAGTTCAGTCCCCTTACCATGGGATACTAGAAAAATGTTATAATTACCCTATGTATATCAGAACTGGTATAAGCATAACCCATTGCTCTGTTTGGTTTAAGCATAATCCAACAATCTATTTGGTTTTGAAAAATACATAATTTAAAGTGATATTGAGAGTCTAGAGTTTTTCTTCGATTTTCTTAAAGAAAAGGTACTTAATTCCTTGCTTTTCCATAACTGGCCAGAATTTCTATACTGTTATTAGCCTATGAAATTCAAAAACAATACCCAGGCATCTCTTTGAAAGGAAGATGTAATACCAAATAAGCTCATTAACATAAAAAAGTGATCAATAAGACTTTGAACATCATATACTAAATTTTTACAAGCAAAATTAATTTTTCCACAGAAAATATACCAAACACAAATTAATCATTTATAAAAATAAGAGTTCAATTTATATTTTGATAAATATTCATCACAGTCCACATTCAATTGTTGTGATTTTCTAATTTCTATAAATTCTTGGAGGGCAAATTACATCAGTAGCCTATCAAGTAAGTGAGAGTGCTGATGACTCACTGCATCTGATTTCACCACACTGCACTGTGCGTGTTGAGGTTTGTGCACATAACCGTGCTGCAAGAGGGCTTTCCTATCCAGAGTCGTGAGGTCATCCGTGCTGGTCTCTTCACCCTGTGTATGCTATACACAAAAGCAATATATGAACCACCACACACATATTTAGAACATTTGTTTTTGCACCACTTGTAATCCCAGAGACATGGGAAGCTGAGACAGGAGGATTGCAAGTTTGAGGCCAGCCTCAGCAACTTAACAAGGCCCCAAACAACTTAGCAAGACCATGTCTCAAAATGAAACATAAAAAGGATTGGGGATGTGGCTCAGTGACTGGTATCAGGAAAAACAAAACAAAGAGTATTTGTTTTTAACAAAATAAAGGACTAAATAGCCACTGAATACCATGGTAATTATTTTTACAGGTGTTAGAGTACAAGCTGTGATAGTCTGCTTGCCTTTTGAAACCAGCTCTTCTACTTTCTCACAGATAAAATGGGAACAACAGTAACTACTTCACCAAAAAAGATTAAATGAGATGATACGTGTCCAACTCTCACAAAAAGTACCTGACAAACAGTAAGCACTAAATAAACTATTACTATCCATGTTGAGTGGTTGTAAAATTAATAAATTAAATTCAGAACCAAAATACTAAAAGATAGGAGGGGTTATTTTAGAGGTAAAAGATTCTTTGGGATGTCAAAAAGAAAAACACTAAATTTTTCTATAAACATGAGATGTGCTTATAATGCCATAAACTGACTCCCCACCACAAAAAAAAAAAAAGAAAAAAGAAAAAGTTCCAATATGACAGCAACTTGTCAAAAACTGAACAGATTTCAACAGCCTTTCCCCTAGGGATTATTTTACTTTAGATCTTCCTTGAAAGGTCACACTTCATCTTCACATTCTGCCCTGTCTTCATGACCTTTGGTTGCTACATGAAATTTTATTACATACATGCTTATGATTTATTGCCCATGTCTCCTACTATAAGCTTCATGAGGTCAGGAACTTTGTCATTTTTATTGCTATATCCCTGGTGCCAGTAAAGCATTTACAGAGGGAAATCAATTTACGAAAATACTTAATAATCTTTTTTATTTAATAACTTTTTCCTAAGTAATAATTTACACAAGCACCAAAAATAGGTTTTGCATTAGAAAAAGTGAACTAATTTAGTCAATACATTTAAGTATACACAAAGCTCTGTATAATGTTTATGGTGAAAATTTTTTCAAAAGAATTTTATTTCACCTTGCTTTTAAGATGTTACAAAAGAAAAGCAGTGATATTTCTACTTGATATACCAAATTTAACCTCCCCAAACCATACTTCCACATAGTCTTTCCTCAACTTTAGTGAAGGACAACTGCTTAACCCAAATGACTTAAGAGTGATTTTTTTTTAAAGAGAGAAGGATAGTTAGAGAGAGAGAATCAATTTTTATCGAGCAACATGTTAGTTGCTCTGACACTTAGTTGTATACATGGGTGATGGGGTTTGAACCCATGTACTTGAGCCTGTCGGGCAAGCACCATAACAACCGAGCCACCACTCTAGCCCCAACAGTAATTTTTTAATTTTAAAATATTTCATTGATAAATAGAAATTGTATATATTCAAGGTATACAATATGATATTTGACATTTTGACATACATACACATTGTATAACAATTACCACAATCAAATTAATTAATTAATATATCATAAATAATTACTATTCATAGGAGTGAGAGGACACTTAAAATTTGCTCTTAACAAAATGAAAAGTGAAAACTACAGTATTAGTAACTATAGTCACCGCCATTGCATTAGTTCCCCTGAATTTATCATATAACTGTGAAACTTTGCACCTTTTGACCATCATCTCCCCATAGTCTTTGTCTTTCTGTGTCTGGTTTATTTTAGTTAGCACGTATTCTGCATATTCACCAACCTACAGTCATTCTTGGTCTTCCCAGTCTTTCAAGCCTATAGAAAATCTTCTTAGCCCTACCTTAGCTAGAATCTGAGGTCATGAGCTGTTATCCAAGTCTGCCGCTACTACCACCTGGGTCCAATCATCATCTTCATAACCTGCGTGGATCATTGGAAAAGGGTTGCCTTATCCTCAATTAAACCTATTCTCAAGAGAACTAAGAGGGTTTCTGTCTCAGGATAAGAGGCAAAGTCCTTAGGTGGCCTATGGAGCTTCTCTGATCTGACTCCCAGGGTCCTTTTAACTGGCCAGACTCCTTCCAACTTTCCCAGCTCTTCCTTCTCCTCCTCTAACCACACTCTTCTCAAGACTTCTTAAACCATCCAAGTTCACTCCTACTTTTTTACATGAGTTTCTCCTGACTGGTTGGCTCCTATCTTTCAGATGAGAGCTAAAATGTTATCTTATGGAAAAAGTCTCCCCATACCTAGAGTCTGGCTGTGCCTGTTCTCTTCTATTTATAGCACTTTATCATCATCTGCCATGTGAAATGAGCTGACTGGTTACTGGATGCATTGATTGTGTTTTCTTCTACCTATCTCTTTCATTAGGAAGTAAGTTATATAAGAGCAGAAATTGAGGCAGAAAAAGTTAGGCAGCCAGGGCAGGCAGAATGATGCAGATCAACAAGGAGGAAACTAGCTGATGGTCATTTCTTTCTGAAAGGGATCCACTGCCCTAAGTAAGAAGAGGTGCGTATCAGCTTCACATCCCCCTTCACTAACAAGGGTGGTCCAGATGGTGACTTCCCCTCTGCTGATAAAGATGCTCATTGGCCCAGGACAAAACACTAGATCAGACCAGAATTTTATGCTCTTACTCCTAGGATTGGGGGAGAGAGGGCAATGATTAATCAAGGAAAGATAATTGTAAAGGAGTATAAGAAAGATGAGTTACATCCCCTCATACAAGTGCTCATCTCTGAGCCTCCCTTCTCCTAGAAAAGCTTTTTCTTTCTAGCCTTTCTGAAATAAACTCTATTTGCTCTGATTTTCTTGGTGTTCCTCAGCTTCATTCTTTGACTCCAAGAGGACAGAACCAGATTGCCACAAAAAAACAGTACCAGCTGAGGGGTGCATCCGGGATCAGTCTGGAACAGGATAAGCTCTTTGCCCCTGCAAGTCTCTGCAAGGTGCAGCTTGCCCCTCTCAGTGTCTTTCTTTCTGGAGGACAATTAACTGGGCATCTTGTCAGTCACTTAAATGTGATTAGTGGGACCACCAGTCTTAAGTCTCCAGTGACAGGTTTCATGTCCTTTTACAGTTCCTAATCCCCTGCCTTTGGGTCAGGCAAATTGGGACTCTGTAAGGGTCATTTCCAACTTTTCTATCCCAGTTCGGAGTGTGTCTAGCATTTGTAGACAGTTGCTCCCTGATCCTGGTCAACTTTGGATGTAAGGAGGTAAGCAAAGGATTGAAGCTCTGAGGGATTCTGGCCAGGACCATTTCCTGGTATATCTCAAAAGCTTCTCCTCAGATCTCCTTTCCCAACAGCCTTAGGGGTATCCTACAAGTAACCAGTCCATTGGGTGGTGCTGAGAGAACTCCCCAGTGACATACACCTCAGAAAGAGCCAAATGCACTCTTCCTCCAGTGCTTATTCCTCACAACCATCCTCCTTCCTTGCCGATCAAACTCTAGCAGTTGAGAAAAGGCCATTTTTAAATGAAATTGTTATGGGAATGGGACTAAGTTCCCTCTTTACACATATTGAGGCCTAACAGGCTTGCCGAGATTCCCCTCACTGCTGTTTCTGTGCTCCTAGCTGCCCCCTAAACTATTTAGGCTGCAGAAAAGAAACTTATAACCACCCCTTCCCATTCTTTAGCCATTGCCCTCTAAATCTGAACTATAGGGCTTCACAATTGCAGTCTCCATCTTGATGACCCTAGGAACACTGCAAACAAACCTTCACAATCCAGTTTTTCCTTGAATTTCTGGAGGAAGAGGACATTAAATGCGCAAAGACCTCTAAGTGGTGTCCTTTCTGCCCTCTAGAGGTTCCCTTAATCTGCAGCAATGCCAATGTGAACCCTGTGTCCCAGCCTCTACCATTAATGACCCTGGTGCTCCATAGTCTCCACAACTATTGTATGAGTGAGACACAATTTTTGCAAACCAGATTATTTAATCATGTTGATGTGCAGAGCAGAGGGATCCACCCTACTGTAGGACACTTCCCTATTTCGAGTCATCGTATTTGGAAGTTTCACAGTGGCCAAGGAGAAACAGTAATGGTCACTAAGGCTGGGTACCCTTAGATATTTGATATGTGGCAAAGACCTTTGCATCCTCACTGGTAAGGCAGCAATAAATCCAGCAGGATTTAGGAAAAGGAGATTGCTGACTCTCAGAAGCCCCCTGGAAAAGGATGTCCCCATAAGGTAAAAGACATTCTCTCCAACACAGGTGCCTGAGTTCTGCTCTTTTTCTCTTAATTAGATCTCACAAGTTAAGCTAGGTTCTCCACTGGCCTGCATATTGGAAACTTGGGATAAGTTGACCCACAGATGCTCAAGAAAAAGAGCCTTATTTTCTTCTGCCATGAAATTTGGGCTCTGTACCCATTCTCTGATGGAGAATTTTGACTGCCAGAGGGAAACATTAATTTTTTTTTTAAAAAAGAGGGATAGTGAGAGAGAGAGAGAGAGAATCAGTTTCATTTAGTTTTTCATGTGGTTTCTGTTGCTTCAACACTTTGTTGTGTACATGGTGCTGGGGTTTGAACCTGCATCCTTGCACAAGCCAGGCAAGCACCATAACCACTGAGCCACTGATCCAGCCTGGGAAGTATAAATTTTAATGCTATTCTACAGCTTAGTTTATTTTGCAGGAAGGAAGGAAAGTACTCTGAGATTCCTTATGTCCAGACTTTCTTTGCTTTAAGAGAGAATTCCAAGTTATATCAACAATGTATGTGAGACCCAGCTATAATCGCTACAATGATGAGGGAAAACTCTTAAGGAGACACCTATTGAGGGAAAGGAATAGCAAAACCCCAGGAATTCCTACCTCCTACTGCCCCCTCTATCCTCCATACCTGGATCTCCTTCATCAGCCCCAGAAGATAAATTTAATGTGCTACCCCTCCAAGAAATGCCAGGAGAATTTGGGTCAACTAGAGTACATGTCCCCTTCTCCCTCCAAGATTGCAGACAGATAAAGATTGACTTAGGGAGATTTTCACAGGACCCAGAAATTTATATTGAGTTGTTTCAAAATTTAGGTCAGCGGGCTAGAGCAGTGGCTTAGCAGTTACAGTGCTTGCCTTGCATGAGAAAGGACACAGGTTCAAGACCCAGCACCACAAGTGTCACAGCAACGAAAGCAACATGAAAAACTAAATAAAACTTATTCTCCCTTTCTCTATCTCACTTTCCTTCTCTTTAAAAATAATAAAATTTAGGTCAGGTGTATGATCTCACTTGAAAGGACATTTTGCTACTGCTTAATTAAGACTTTAACCTCCAGTGAAAAGGAGACTGTCCTAAAAGTGGCTGAACTATTTAAGGATGATCTACATCTCAGTCATGCCCCAACAGCCCAAACTAGGAGCAAACCTAAATTACCCATCTAGAGTACAAGTGATCCCTAGGACAGATCCTGGTTGAAATCCAAACAATGAACAGGATGCTTAGAATATTAGATACTTTCAAACATTAGTCACTGAAGGCCTCAGAAGATCCAGACAAAAACCTATTAATTATTTTAAACTGTCTGAGATCCATCAAGGCTGCTGTCTTTCTGGAGAAACACACCACCATGGATCCTGAGTCCACAGACGGCCACATAATTTTGTTTTTATTTTTATTTTTATTTTTAGGAGTAAAAGGAATAGGATTTATTTAGGAAGAAGAGCAGAGACTCCACAAAGCAGAATTTTAAAGGTTAAATTTATCACCCAGTCAGCCCCAGACACTCAGAAGAAGTTACAAAAATTGACACATGGCCCTGATCAGTCTTTAGATGACATCTTCCAGCTTGCAACCTCTGTCTCTTATAATAGAGATCAGGAGGAAAAGGACAAAAAGGAAACATAAAGAAAGAAGGAAAGCTGAGGTGCTGATTATGGCCCTGCAAGGAGTAAGCTTCCAATGTAATTGAGGAGAAAAAAAGATGAGACCTCAAGGCACAAGAGGACTTGTTGCCATTGAGGAAAAGAGGGACATTACCAACGGGAATGCCCACAAGCCAAGTGACCACCACAAAGGCCCTGTCCTGTCAAGGCAATCTCTGGAGGAATAAATGTCCCCAAGAGTATAGGTCCTCAGGTCCAGATTCCCCCACACAGGCCTGGTGGGGCCTGTGACAACTACGACCATGCATGAGCCCCAGGTATGCTTCTCTGTAGGGAGCCAAAAGGTCAATTTCCTCCTGGACACTAGCACTAGCTTTTCCATACTTGTCTCTTACCCTGGATCCTCCTCCTCTCATAAATGATGGTACAAGAAGTATCTAGATGGCCTCTAATTAGAAAATTCACTCCCCCACTGAGTTGTGAGTGGGACAGAATGTTTTCTCATGCATTCCTGATAGTACCAGAATGCCCTACCCCCCTACTAGGGAGAGATTTACTTTCAAAGATTCAGGCCCCATCACAATGAATTTAGGACCCCTGGGACCATTATGTTTGCTTCTATCAGAATGTGATATAAACCTGAAGTATGGGCCACTGAAGGCAAGATGGGGCAAGCAAAAAATGCAGTTCCAGTTAAAATAGTCTTTAAGGATTCCTCTTTAAGGAATGCACCAGAGAGAGCATTCTATTTGTCCAGAGACAAAAAAAAAAAAAAAAAGGTTTATTTGGGATCATTCAAATACCCAAATGGCAGGGACTTCTAGTGCACTGCAATAGCCCGTGTAACATATCCATTTGGGGAGTTCAAAAGCCCAGTAGGGAATGGTGCCTAGTCCAAGTTCTTAGAATAATTAACAAAGCACCCTTACCCCTCCCCTATGTAGTGCCTAATCCCTATATTCTGTTATCTGAGATCCCAGCTCCTGCTGCTTGGTTTACTGTATTAGATATAAAGGATACCTTTTTCTGCATAACCCTAGACCCTCAATCACAATACTTGTTTGCCATTGAGGAGCCAGATGGCGGGTGTCTCAATTAACCTGGACAGTGTTGCCTAATGGATTCAGAGATAGTCCCCACTTGTATGGACAAGTAGCTAAGGACTTATCAGAGTTCAAAGACAGAACACTGGCAATAGTTCTCCAATGTGTAAACTGGAAAACTCTCCTGTGTACTACAAGTCAGGGAGAATATCAGGAAGCCACTATGGAACTCCTAAATTTCTTAGCTAATAGAAGTTATTCAGTTTCATAAAGGAAAGCTAAAATATATCAACAGTAAGTCCAATATCTAGGACTAGAATTGTCTCAGGGAACCCAGAAGCTAGGAGAAGAAAGAATACCCTTATAGAACGATACCCTCTGCCCCAAGCTGTAAGACAGCTCAGAGGTTTCTTAGGAATAATTGGACATTGCAGACTTTGGATCCCTGGTTATGGGATTGAGCTAAACCTCTTTACAGCCTGCTTAAGGAGACCCAATGCCAAGAAACAATTACTTTAATATGGGAATTGGAGCATGTTAAAGCTTTTAAAGCTTTAAAAGGGGTCTTGCTTCAAGCCCCCACTCTCAGTTTGCCTATAGAGCAAGAATGCAATCTGTTTGCCACTGAGAGAGGAGGGACAGTCTTAGGGGTGGTCACTCAGAAGAAAGGGCCAACTCAACAGCCAGTAGCATATCTTAGCAAGGAACTTGATGCACTGTCTCAAGGGTGATCCCTTGTTAGTCCCTGAAGCAATCAAAGCCACCCTTAGAAGAGATCTCATTTCATACACTTCTTGAGATCTCTCAGGAATTCTAAATACTAAAGGAGGTTTATGACTTTCAGAGAGCTGCCTTCTGATATTCTGATATACAAATCTTTACTTTTGGTAGGTCTAGTAGCTCATATAAGGACTTGCTCAAATTTAAACCCAGCCACTTTCCTTCCAGAGTTGTTAGAAGGAAATCCTGGTCATGACTGTCAACAATCTTTAGCCATAGACTACTCAGCCAGAAGAGACCTTCAGAGTATCCCCCTGTCCAATCCAGATATCACTATGTACACAGATGGAAGTTCTTTCATGGAGCAAGAATGTAAAGATGGATATCTTGGATGCACAATCCTTGCCCCCAGGCACAAGTGCACAGCTTGCAGAATTGATAGCCCTAACTAAAAAGCACTTGAGCTGGGAGAACAGAGAGTCAACATTTACAATGACTCTAAGAATGCTTACCTGATTTTGCATGCACACGCAGCAATTTGGAGAGAGACAGAGAGAGTGAGAGAGACAGAGAGAGGGAGGATTTCAAACACCTGGAGGAACTTCTATAAAGAACTATGAACAGGTCCTAAAATTACTGGAAGCTGTTCATTTACCCAAAGAAGTGGCAGTAAATCAGTCAGGATACCAGAAGGGAGTTGATGAAATATCATAAGGCAATTAACAGAGCAAATCATCAGGACAGAGAGGCTACAAAGAGAACATGATATCAACCTTCATTTGAACTTGTGTTCAAAGGAATCAAAATTTTACTTTATAAATATTTTGAGCCATTTTTCTGCCACTCCATAGAGCATGTACTTTCAGAATCTGCATTCTATTTCCCCAACATATTTATAGTGATCTAAATATTACATGGTAGATTTTGCTAATAATACATGGCTGGTTGGTAAAGGTTGTGAAATTATCCTGCATAATAATACAGGCACCAAAGATCATATGTGCATCTCTTTGGGTCTGGGAAATTTTTTTTAGATAAAAAAGGGACCAAATAATTCCATTAATTTTGTTATTCTTTCACCTAAACACTGTGATTTATTTAGTCATAGATAGTTCATACACAGATTTTTAAAAATAGCTGATGTCACTCCTACAAATAAATTTTTCATTTTTTAACCTACAAAAAAATAAGCAAATACAACCATTAAACTTCTCTGAAAATACACAATTCTTACAGAAGGTTAGCTGAACTGAGAATTATACCCAAATAACTTTCCCCAACATCAAGATTGACCTTTTCTAGATGCTTATGAAATACCATTAGGTTTATCATGTTCAAGTTGCTTTTAGATCCATAAATATTGAATCTAAAGCTAATAAATATTAATTAAAGCATAATGATTTCAGCAATCTGTAAGGTTAAAAAATCTCAAAATGAGGCAAAGGTCAGTCAGGAAGTAATGACAATTATAGAATAAAATAGGTAACTATACAGTCTGAAACCAACTTTTCAAGTTTAAAACAGACTACAGTACAAAAGAATTCACACATGCATGTTCTCTCAAACAAGTGAAAAGCTTCCAAAAGAAAAGATGACCAAGTCAGACGACTAGAGTTTCTGCCTCAGAAGGTGGTGATAATAACCCTTTAGGTTGTGTAGAATAAACTAATTAATATAAGTAAAATAGTTCAAATAGTATTGGCCTGGCCTACTAAAATCACTGTTGGCTATTATTATAAACATATCCCTCGAACACATGCATTGTTTGCTTTAAATTTCACTAAAATCTTACAAAGCCTCACATATTACCTTTTCATCAATCTTGTTTCTTGGAGACTGTTGATATATGGTACTTGATTTTGTCTTTTCTGAATTTTTCTGACTGTACTGTTTATATCCCTCTTTCATTTCAGTTTCGTACTGCTGATATTTTAGCTTGTATTTGCCTGATGGTGATGGTAAATTGTCAGGTATTATGTCTTCTTCCTAGATGTAAAAAGAAAAAAGTATGTTGTTCACAGAAAAAAAATTATTATTTTTAAATTTCTTTATTGACATTAACATGTTTATCATTTACCTTACCATTTATGCCTAAGAAATGGACCATTTCAATCTATAATCTAAACAGAGATGATATTTAAAACCTTGAACTGGTATGGCATCACTGACCAATTGGAGCCAACAAAACTGCTTAGAATGGATGCTCCCTTAAATACCCATAATGCTATACTTGGTTTCACAGCTGAAGATCAGTCCTGGTTTCAAAAGAACTTGAGAGAAGAAAACCTATTCTTTCTTCTAACAAGCTTTAAGTAGGCACTTTTTCTTCCCCAGAACAACTCAACTGTCGGTCACGTCTTCCAAATCAGAAGAATTGGCAATCACTAGGCTAAGAGGGACTGATTTCCATTTCTGAAATACTGAGATATTCTGCCTTCTGGTGTTTGTTTCCACACCACATTTTCATGGGAATAAAAGATAATATAGTCAGGGAATAAGAGAAACAAAAGAGAAGTAGTAAACAAATATAAGGGCATACATACTGACCCAGAGAGGCACAGACAATTCAAAAGGGACACATAAAGTCAGTCCACCCCTTGAAAATTGTTAGGATATCCAAGTTTAACCCAGAAAAAAGGACAAGGCAAAACTTCAGAATGAAGTCTGTTAATAACACACAGGCTAGGGTATTTGTACAGTTTTCAAAAATGAGACTGAAGAGAATGTGAATATAACCAGCTATATGATGAAGATTTACAAAGACAGAACAGCAAGCTCAACTCAGAATAATACTACTCAAAACCTGTATTCACTAGATATTGTTTAAAATATAAGCAGTCCCAAGGAGGCACCTTGAATTAAGTATTGTTACTTACTATTTCACAGTGTTCTTTCTAGTAGTCTGATGTATACATCAGTTTTCAAGATATCATCTTATATTGTTAAACCAGTAAGATCTGATCTAATATATTGCCAGATTTTTTAAATTTTTAGATTTCCTATTAGGATATACCTGTACTTTATCAATTTTATAAGAAATTTTTAAAATATCATTCTAATGTATGAAAAAATATAAAACAAACTAATATTTTTTTAAAGACAGAGAGAGAGAATCAATTTTCTTTATTTTTTTAGTTTGGCTTTCATTGCTCCAAAACTTCATTGTATACGCGGTGTTGGGATTCAAACCCATGTCCTCATGCATGCCAGGCAAGTGCCATAACTGCTGAGCCACCACTCCAGCCCAAACTAATATTATTTAACTATCACTATTATTTGAAATTTTCATGCAAATTTCTGGATCAAACTATAGCCTAATAATGTACACTATAATTCTTAAAGTTAGCAATAAGCAAATATATACTAACCAGTTCATTTAGATGATGCTGAGTATATGGTATTTGACATGGTGAGACCCAACCAAGAGCAGATGACTTTGGTGGGTTAAAATGAATATGCACTGTACTAAGTGGAACATACGAAAAATCATCCTAAAAAATAAAATTTAATTATACTTAGTATATGCTATATGTAATATAGCAGACAAATGCTTATTATATTAAATAGTAAGTAAAAATTACCTCATCATCAGAGCCCACAAGGCTTCCCAAATCAAGACGTGGGACCCTGAAAAAAATAAGGTATGCAGCTAATAACTTTTTCAAGTGAGACTTAGACAACTTCAAATCACATAAGTTACCTCATATACAGTCTTACTGAAGCTAGTGGTATGCTGCCTCCCCCATAACTGTGATTGGCTTTTGTTAAATGATTTTCAGCTTGTGGTTAAATGCAGTCATTATTAAAAATTAAAAATTATGTAAATTTATGATTAAATACATAATAAATGTAAAATGTAGTAAATACTCAAATGGCAATAGTTCCTAACAATTTCACTGGACTTCACTATTACATGCACTCTACAGGCTGTCTGCATCTGCTGTATCTGTATTGTGCTATAACTTCACACATCTCCAACTTTGTGTTCATTGATTTACAAGAACAGCCTGAAATTAATCATAGTGAAATTGGCAAATGTTATGATTCAGAACTTGATTTATTATTTGTTGATTTCTGAGACATAAAAATGTGATGGATGAAATGTTCATATCACAGATTAAACCAAAAGTGAATCATGTCTATAGTTGTCAAAGAGTGAATAACAAAAAATTTTTCAATATTGAAAATTTCTTTGATTTCACAAAGAAATAAATCATGTCATTTTACAGTAAATAAAAATAGCTTACTGGTACTGCAGCTGTGGCTCAGCAGTTACAGTACTTGCCTGGCATAGGCGAGTACACAAGTTCAAACCCCAGCACCACCACGTACACAACAAAGTCTCAGAGCAACGCAAGCCACATGAAAACTGAATTTAAAAAAAAAAGAATCTGTGTGTGTGTCTCTCTCTCTCTCTCTCTCTAAAAAAACAAGATAAAAATAACTTGAAAATCACTTTAGTTCACATTGGAACTACAATGGTTCATCATGTCAATAACAGGTTGGCTACAGATAGAGTTAAGTAAAAAAACAAAAAAGCATTCTGTGAGCAATGATTGGCTAAGTGAACACTGCAATAAGGAGTTGATAGGTTTTACTAGTATTTGTAAATTTCTTGCTATATATAACTTTTAGCACTAAAAATTATGATCAACTTAAAATATATTTAAATTTACTTTATAATGAACAAGTAAAAATTTATAGTAAATTTATAATACAGTTTTGGAACACCAGTTGTTAAATATTCACCAGCATACAACTGATATTCTGCCTTCCTACATTCAACTACCTTGTGTCTAATGCTTAATTAAAAACCTATTCTTCATGTCCAGATAAGCATACAGATATCTATTAGGTCAAACCACAAAAAATTATTGATATTTGTTCACTTTTAATGTACAAAGATGTCAATGTCATGTGGTTCCACCTAGTGAATTACTGTATTTAATTTCTATTTTCCAAGAAGTTTTGCAGTCTAAACTACTTATACACTTTCAAATACATGAAAGTGTAAAATATAAAACATAAATTAATGTATTTTAACCAAAACTAAAATTTTAATAAGATTGATTAAATTTTCAGATTACGCAAGATTAGAGAACAGGTATATTGACCATTGAATTAATTTTGACTATACCAATAAAAAAAAGAAATGTTATATATTTCTTTAACAAATTCATTTAGTGAGGAGATAGATATGTGTAACTTAATATATACATTATTCAATATGTAAATGTATCAAAACATCACATTAGCACTCCATAAATATGTATAACTTTTATATTTTATGTATAAATTTAAAATAAATTGAAATTTTAAAATAACATAATAAAAGTGAATTTTCTAAATAAATATTTTAACTTTTTCAGGAAACTATGAGAATATTATTAAAGAATAAAATAAAAGAAATATACTAATAATCCTACCATCCTACCAAAAGAGCGTTTTTCATTTTGGCATAGTAATTTTTAAAACTTCCATATGCAAATGGATTTTTCTGTAGTTCACAAATGGAAGTACACATATGATTTTATTTCTTTTTTTACCTTGGTCAAAGAATCATAAATATTTGCTCATTAAATAGTTCAAATATGAAGACATATTACTTACACGGGTGGGCAGGGATTCTGTATTGCCCATGATCTGGAGACCCATTCTTGCTTCAATTTAAAAATAAGAAATTATAATCAGTATGTATATACCCTTTATAATTCAAAAGACAAGCAATGAATCAAAGAAAAACTTATTATAATTTTTCTCAGTAAACTCCATATAAAAATACTTATTAAGCCCCTCCTCACGGTCCATGAGGCACAGATAATGATAAGCAAGAGAGATGAATAACACAGTCTGCAAGAGAAGACGTCACTCAAACAACAATGGGGAATATATGCCTGTGACAGAGCAACTGTGTAGCATGTGCATGCATCTTGCTCCAGGAAATTAAGGAGACTTTTGCAAAATAAAAAGCAACCCTTGAAGGCAGCTCTGACGAATGAGGAGACAGCCAAATGAAAAGAAAAAGGAGAAAACTACTTACACTGAATATTCAAACTGAAATGTTATCTAACTGGGGATATTTTTATAATATTGATAGCAAGTATGGAAATTATATTCAAGACTGAATTTTATCACTATAATTTACCATCAGAGTAAGAGAACACATATTCAACTCAATATCAACTTTAATATGACATTATTTAAATACTATTTAATATGTGGAAATGGTAAAATTACAAAAAAATCATTAAAATGAAATAATACACATGCAGCATAGTCTAAAGTAACAGAAAACTTTCAACACACAAGATTTTCTTTATTGTATTTGTGAAACATCATGATATCATCTAACTTTAGGAAGAAAATTAGAATAATTTAGGAAGCTAAATACAGTTGTTGCTGTCATAATTACTGTTATCATTATTATTCCTCAGTGTTTCAACAGACAGACTTCTAGAGTCACAGGCATAACTTAAGAATGGCAGTTACCTTTCTTGTCTAGTTATAAAAATTTAGAGTGAAGATAATTTGTAATTCCTATATCAGGTGTCAGGAAACTAAAACTCACACCCCTGTTTTTGTTAAAAAAAAAAAAAAAGTTTTATTGAAAGACAGCCATGCTCATTTGTTAACAAACTGCATATGGTTACCTGCACAGTACAACTTCAACGTGGAGATGCTGTAAAAGATACAATCCAGGAAGCCAAAAAACATTTACTTCCTAGATCTTCATAGAATAAGTTGGATATTTTTGTATATTATCTTTTTTGCCTTTTATTATAAGCTATTTCTATATTACAACTTAAAAATCATCTTTTTGTGTCTAATACTTTACCTAAAGGTTGTGCAATAACTTATCTAACATACCTCAACTGCTCTCCATTTTTTCTCTATTTAAAAAGAAACACTGTTAACTTGCATTCCCTTTACTAACCCAAGATCTGAACAACTCTTTCGGTTCTTATCTCCACCCATGTATCCATTGTTGGTGTTTGTAATGATGGTATTCGTACCAGTTAAGCATCATGTTTTTAAAAAAGAGTTTATGTATTCTCATTCTTTAATTCCAGCTCTTCTTAGGTACCAAAATAGCACCTAGTAATTTGGCACCAACTACACTGACACTTGGCTGATAAACTATAAGAGCAATCTGGGATTTTTTTTTCCTTAAGAAACAACAGTTCTAAGATAAGCATAAACTTGTCCTCTAACTCTACCACTAACTATAGTTATAACTTTAAGGCAAGTTTAGCTGGGCATGGTGGTGCACACCTGTAATCTTAGTGGCTCAGGAGGCTGAGGCAGGAAGACTGCAAGTTCAAAGTCAGCCTCAGCAAATTAACAAAAGCCCAAGCAACTTAGGAAGATCCTGTCTCAAAATAAAAAATGGGCTGGGAATGTGACTAAGTGGTTAATTGATCCTGGGTTCAAACCCTGGTACCAAAGGAGAAAAAAAAAAAAAGACTTAAAGCAGGCTTTATTTTGACAGAAAAATGTATTTACAGAAATTATTATTTTAAGAATTCAAACCTTGATCATCCTAATAATTAACTAGGAAAAAAACTGAAGCTTCCACAACACGATAATTAAGTAATCAGTGGAAAAGGCTGTAATACCATCTTTGATATTTTAACTAATGATAGGGGCTTTGACCCAAATCATCAGTGAATTGAGATTTGTTAGACTGTAGAATGGTGGACCATAAGAATTCCAAAGCATTACCCATTCATATAAGGGAGCTAGCTGGCTTAATCCAGACTAAAGAGCACAGGTCTTGAAGTCAGAAATAGAAGCCTCTATTCTTTCCATATCTAAAAGCAGGCAAATAATATTGCCCACCTTTAAGGTTCATGGTAAGATTTATGGGATATAAATTATTAAGACATTTATCAGTAGGTATTCAGTATTTATAATAAGAATAGCAAGGACACGTGTCACTTTCATTTATTTTTAAATTTGTTATTTATCCGAATCTATGTGGATGAAAAGACAAATAACTTTAAGACTACACTTAATTAATCAATTAAATCCACAACAGTGATATCATGAAGGCTGAGAAGAATAAAGGTCCTAATAATAAAAGCCCAGATTTTTCTTCCTACATTGCTAATACAAGATATAAATATTAGTTCTACAAATATTTTAATTTTGGTTTCAATACAAAAATAGCAAGTTGGGTGATCTATAGTTATACATTTATATTTTTGATCAGACAATTATCACTACCCTGCTTACTTTCTCCACTGTTTTTGCAAATCCAAATTCTGATTCCTCCGGTGCATACAGCATCATTCTTCACTAAAACCTTCTCTAACCTCACCTTCTCTAACCAACCCCTCTTCTTTCAGTCTCTATATTTTGTAGCTGTTTCTTTAGTTGAATTTAACACTTGGAATTAAAATCGTAGGTTAACTAGAGGATCATTTATTAGATCTCATTTATTGTTGGATCTCTAACGCCTGGCACTGCACTGAATACATTATAAGTACCAAATAAAATACTAAAGAACATAGGCACAGAGATTCTATTTTAAAATAAACATTATGTACATTTTAAAGTCAATTTGGTTTAAAGTCAATTTGGTTTTAGAGTTTTTAATAATATAAATTTTAAAAGTAGAGTAAAAATTATATCTATAGTTTGCAACAATATACCAATCATGCATAAATCCACCAAAATGTAATAGGGTGCATAATTGTGAAGGAAATATTCATATTTCCCTCTAATATTATTTCTTTCTTTTATACTTTCTATAGAAACACAGGTAATTTTTAAATAACAATAATAAAGCAATAAGCTTAATTTTTTTAAAAAAACTAACTCAAGCAATGTCCACTTTGAAGTAATGATTACCTTCAATTTTGATGGTTCCATTCTTCAAATCCAGGAAATATTAATCCTAAATATTTATGAGTATAAATAATCATAAAAGCTTGAAAAAAGGAGTCAGAAAATTATTTAATGAGTCATCCTGAAAAAGGAAAACTAGATAGCTTACGTACTTGTATTGGCTTCTTTCTTCTGGAGAGTAGCTGAGATTGGCTCCTAGGAGAAGTAGCCACTCCTTTAACCTCCAAATCCATTCAAATCCACGTATTTATCATGTGGTATATAGGTACTTTTTAAAAGGCAAAACAAATGTGAAGTGATAATTCTTGCTGTAATCTTATTTATTTTTTAAAGAGAGAGAAAGAAAGAATCAATTTTATTTATTCATCTGGCTTTTGTTTCTCCAACACTTAGTTGTCTATGAGGTGCTAGGGTTTGAACCTGGGTCTGTGCATATGCCAGACAAGCACTCCAACCACTGAGCAAAAGAAATTATAAAATACTCTATAAAAATAAATCATATGGTTAACTACTTTTAATTTTTTCACCAAAATCAAATTTGTACAGAGCAATTATATTATGCCCTGTGGTAGTCTATTCCCAGACGTCCACATCTTAATATCTGGACTCTGTAAATATCTACCTTACATGGCCAAAAGGATATTTTCAAATTTGATTAAGAATTTTGAGATGGAGAGATTATCTTCAACTATCCTGTGGGCTCAATGTAACCCCCTCAATGTCCTTATAGGAAGGAAGCAGGAAGATTAGAGTAAGACAGAGAAGATGTAAAGATAAAAGCAAAAGTCAGAGAGGAACTAAGATGCTCTGTGGCTGGCTCTTGGATGAAGAGGTCATGGGCAGCTTTTAGAAGGCACAAGAAATAAAAAATTGAATGTCCCCTGAAGTCTCCAAAAACAAGCAGTCTGCTAAGAGCTTGGTTTTAGGTCCTAAAGACTCATTTCATACTCTGATGTAAAGAAATGTAAAAGACTACCTTTGTGTTGCTTTGAACCACTAACTTTCTGCTAATTTTTTATAGTAATAGCATACTACTATATGTCTCTTCTCCATTTAATGAGATATATATTTATTTATTCATTTACCCATTTCCCAAATCTTTGTGGGTTTTGGTTTTGCCAGAGTAAGCTGGCGAAAATATTTTTAGCAAACAGTATTCTTCACTTACTATAAAGATTAGAATACAGTGGATGATCCAATTAGTAATTATGAGGTGACTAGTAAAAATGTTTGCAAAATAGCATTGAAAACACTCACCTTTCAAATATGTACAAAATAAATTCAGCTAAATATATTTGTCAACAAAATTTTGTATATTTTAGTTTATACTTCACCCTTTTATAACCAAGAATAGAGTTATATTTAAGGATTCATTCATATTTTTCTATCATTAGATTTGGATTTACTTTTATACTAAGCTATTTTTCTTTGGTTTTTAAAAAGAAAGGTAGTATGGCATAATGCCAGAGTGAGTTACATAAATTATATTAAAATCCTGATTTTAATACTACTGTCCCACAATTTAAGCTTAGATAACAACTTAATTTCAAAGCCAATGTTCCCAATATGTAAAATGTATTTAATGTTAGCATCTTTCTCATTCTGATGGAATAAGGTAACATTCAATAAATGATAACCACCATTATTATTAAAATTGTGCTTCTAGGCCCAGTAAAATCTTCTTACCTGAAAGATGATCCCAGTTCCTCTCTAACTTATCTGCATGGTTCCTTTCATCCCCCCAAAGTCCCTCCTCTAAAAGAACTGTTGCCTAAAGCCTGAAAGTCTATTCTTAAGAGTAAAATCAAGAAGATTAATCAGCCAAGAATACATATATATTCTAAAAATATCACACATCATCTGATTATAGGAGTATGTTATAGTACCACAAATGGCTTTCTTTTTCAGTTTTCTTTCCCACAAAGAAGCAACTTTTTAAAGTTGTTATTTGTTTGTTTGCTTGTTTGGTGTGGAGGCCCCTCAGCCCCTAGGAATTATTTGTTTAATCACATCACCAAAGGTATTATACTTGCATGACAATCACCAGCTAATAAACCCAAGCGGAGCTAGGGGATGCTCCACTCGTGGATCAGCCTCTCAACTTCACACCTTTGTAATTATTACAGCCATTTCAAATCACTATAGGTCATCTTAAATCACTAGAACTCATTTGCATTAAACTGGCAAAATTTAAATCCCTAAACATCTTGTTTTGCCTACGCCATATACTTACCCAGGAAAAAATATTGTTAATTAGCCCTTTTAATTTTCCTGTCAGTACCACAAAGTTTGGTATCTCTTGCCCTTAACAGAGCAAATACTTAACACATATTTAGTTAATAAATAGGTTAATACATCAGCAAACACCTGGACACACTTTAAACATATTCTTAGGTTAGTTGAACTTCTCTTCATCGAGTTAGGACAATCATAAGGCCAACATATAAACCCTGTCTGTAAACAATTGATAAGGTGTTTAAAGCACTGAATGGCAGCTATTCTGAAAATCAGACTGCTAGCCTCATAAAGGCAAGGACTACTACTGGTTTTGCCTATCCTGCATCTCAGGACTTGGCAGAAAACATAGAAAATAGTAAGAACTTAATAACTGTTAAAATTCAATCAATTCAGATACAAATTAATCTGGAATTACCATGCCATAAAAATGATTTACTGAGATAGAGTGAGAGTGTTCAAAAGGCACATGGAACACTTGGCATCTACAGAATTAGTGCAGTCACCAACACCCTGCTTGGAGAATCTTAAGATTTGAACAGAGCTTCAGAGGTAACACAGTCGAACCTTCTGATTTCCAAACTGAGACCCAGAAAAGTGAATTTTACTTTGCCAAACTGTTTGCCAGTTATGGAAGTGCCTGAATTCACAGGAAGGTTCCCTGCCTTTTCCAGTACTAAACAGACACTAGATGGTATATACATACTAGATGCATCAGAGAGGAATTAGCAGCTGGACTATAGAACAGTAGAAACAAACTGGAGGACCCAAGCAAGAATCACCATTTCAAACAAATAACTTTAAGTGTATCTTTGGAAAGCATGCTGGCGGGTGGGGAGCGGGAGCACATGGGGAGAACACTCCCGAATGGCTTCTGTCTTTCTTGGATCCCAGGTGATAACTGATGCTGGTATCTGAAACTGGAACCTAAGGTCATTCCTAAGGTCAAACAAAGCAGAGCAAGGCTCCTTGCCCTCACATCACTATCCGCACGCCGCCAATTAAATGATACTTCAAAGCACCTGTAGTGTTCCATAAAGACTCCCCCATCCAGTTCACATCTGGGATTCACAGACAGGGGCCCCTGGGACAGCCAGCCTGCCTGTACCTAACAAGTTCAGTAAAGCCCAGGTCCAGGGCAGGGGACTGAAAAAGGAACGAGCCACGGTGATTCCCCCAGAACCGACTGGTTGGCAGGGACAGGGCCCTGGGGAGAGCGACCCAGCAGGCCTGCGTCTGCAGGTTGCCCGGCAACAGGCACCTCCACTCGGGGCCTCTAACTGCCACCTCTGGTTTCCCAGGGGGGAAGATGGTTGTCAGCCCCTGTTCTTCACTACTTGCTCGCCACCTGCGGCCCCCAAGTGTGTCCGCTGTTCCTCCGCCTGGCCCGAAACCCGCTGGGCAAACTCACCCCGAAGTGCACTTGCTGGGAATCTTCCTCCTAGGGCAAGCGTCCCACCCAACCGGATCCGGGCGCTCGGAAAACCTGGAGGCACGCGGAACGGACTCGTTCACCGCACTTCTGCGCCGGGAGAGCCTCAGGGCCCGGCATGGATCCACAGCAGTTGTGTAAATCATTTAATAGAATTTTATTTAACACATTTCATAGAGAACCACAGTAGTTTGTTCAGCGCCCAGACTGATGTTTGAGGGGAGAACAATTTAAGTATATGCTGTGTTATCTGCTGTCAAGGAGGTTGCAATTATTCAAGAAGACAAGATTGCTGAATGACATTCCAGAGAAAAATAGATATTACAAACAGATTTAGACATTACCTCGAATAAGTATGCACATATATGCATTTAAATTATTACATATATAATTGCACGTATGTACATGTGTTTATGTATTTTATATATAAAATTACATTTTAAAATGCTGATAATAATAGAAAGGATAAAGACCTATAAATCAGGGAACCTCTATTTTATACTTTACCCTTCCAAAATATTCTATCCTTACTCTGTACACAATGTCCATTGTCGTCAGTTCCGTATTCATACTGTGAAAAACTGGTTTCAGATATTTCTAAGGTTCCACTATGTTTTAGTCAACTTTTCAGTTGCTTTGACTAAAACACACGACAAGACCAATTTTTAGAAGAAAAAGTTAATTTGGAGGCTCACAGTTTCAGAGGTCTTAGTCCACAGAAGGCTGACTCCAGTCCTCAGGGCTAAAGGTGAGACTGAGCACCAAGGCAGTAAACTGTGGGGAAGGAAAGCAGATCAAGGCATGGCTCCAGGAAACAAAGAGGGAGACTCCAAGCCAGATAAAAATACACCCCCATGGTATGCCCCAAAAGACCCACCTTCTCCGGTCACACCCTACCTGCCTTCAGTTGCCAGTCAGTCCCATCAGGAGGTTAGCTCACTAAGTAGGTTAAGGTTCTCCTAACTTCGTCATTTCACCCTTGAGCTTTTTTGCATTGTCACAGTTGAGCTTCTGAGGGACACATTTCATCCAAACCAAAACACACTCCAATGACAGATTTCCTAAATTATACACCCAAGTATCAGATACCCAAATTAGCGTGAAGATACTATGAAACTTAATCTAATTCTTTTTTTTTATAGATTTTTTTTTTTTTTTAAAGAGAGAGGGACAGTGAGAGAGACAGAGAGAAACAACTTTATTTAGTTTTTCACATGGCCTTAGTTGCTCCAACACTCAGTTGTGTATGTGGTGCTGGGGTTTGAACCCGGGTCCTCGTGCTTGCCAGGCAAGCGCCGAAACCGCTGAGCCACCGCTCCAGCCCTTAATCTAATTCTTATCACCAAATCATTTTGTTGTTTTATTCTAAATTGCAGTATCTTTTTAAAATTAGCACCCTTCAAATTGTGTCTTAATTTACAGATTGAAGGAAGTTTTATAGTAAAAATATATGTATACTTTGAAAGTGTTAAAATAGTAAACAGTAGGTATAACGCAATCACTCCATTCTCTAAACTCCATAAAATTCATCCACCCATTACCCCACACAGAAAGAAAAGCAAAAATCAACTGGAAAAAAAATTTTTAAAGAAACAAAAATCTAAAATTAACTTTTAAAAAAGACTTTGAAAAATTCTAATGCCCAACTAATCTTAGCCATTCGTTAACAAATCAAGAAGACAGCATTAGAACTCACCCTTGTCTATTCTCAGCACTTAGGCTTAGTACATCTCAATTGTTTCAGTATTTCTGAACATAGCTCTCCCTAAGCCAGTAGAAACATAGTCTAAAAAAATCACATCTATACAAATCAGACATTTTGTTAAGATATCTCCTTTTTTCTTTTTTTAAAATTGAATCACAAAAACTGTACACATTTATAGGGTACCTTGTGATGTTTGATGCATATATACATTGTGAATGTTCAAATCAGGGTAAACATATGTATCTCATGAAACACTTATTATTTCCCCATAATGGAAACATTCCCAATCCTCTCTTCCAGCTGAAATATATAGTATCTACCACTATCTTTAGTCAACCTACTGTGCAGTAGAACACCAGAAGTGATTTTTCCTAATATCCTTGATCAACCTTTCTTTCCTATAAAACATCTCTTATGTGAACAACAAACTTGGATTACACATTGACCATGTAAGTTGTATTTTTGCCAATTTTCAATTCAGCCTTTTATAAAAATCTTGTTGCCATTACAGCCAGATAACCATACACAAAAGTAAACTAAATTACTTAATTTTCATTACTTTTCAGATGAAATATAATTTGCATTTCAAGCAAGAGGCCCTGGAGTTGATCCATAGCATACAAATAAATAAATTATTATAATGTGCAGTTCAATTTTCACTTTAACCTTTCATTTATTTGTTCATTCATATATTCAACAAATATCCAGTGAATGCATACTATCTTCTAAGATACCCAAACTTAAAAAATAATGTAAGCCTATCTAGTATTGCCTTGTATTGACTGAATCAAAAGTATGTATTGAGTCCCTCATGTGTATGTGTATACATATGACAATTAAGGTATACTTGAGGAGCTTATAATCACATACAAAATAATCAGAAATTAGAATGTTCATTTATTCATTCATTCATTCAATAAATATTTATTGAAGGCCTTTTCCAGGCACTAGAAGCAAAACAATGAAGAAAATAATGCCACAATTCTGTTGAATCTAATAGAGGAGACAGAAGTTAAAGAAACAACAAATTCAGGTAGCAATTGATGCAAAGAAGAAAAATGGACACTGTTAGGGAGGGGATTGAGAGTGACCAGGGAATACTTCACTGAGAACTCAACGAAGAGCACTGTAAGCAAAAAGAAGAGCAAACACAAAGGGCCTGAGTAGAATCCTTGTCAAGCTGATGACATGGAGAGATGTGTCTGAGCCAGGGGGAGAACACAGGAAAGAGATGGACAGTCAGCCATAGTCAGATTATATGGTAAATTGTCAGCCAAATCTAGGATTTCAGATTTTATAAGTATTGGGGCTAGTCACTAACAAGCTTTGAGTAGAGATGGAGTTTATGTTTTAAAAGAAAGAACCTGACTTTTAGGGAAAATAAATCACAGCAAAGCAGGAATGGACAAAAGGAATTGAAGAAGGATACTACTAATGCCTTAGTTTAGGAAAATAGTGGCACGACCAGAATGAGTGTTGGCTATCCACAGAATGGGCAGAAGTATTTGGATTCAGTATACATTTTAAAAGTAGAGCCAAAAGGATTTATAAATAGATTGAATACAGTGCATGAAGGGGAATAGAAGAATAAAGTAATAAGTAAGATATGCACATGAAATGTTTTGGAAATAGGAGAGTATAATGTTTAATTTTATGTGACAATTTAGCTATAATATGGTCACCAGTCATTTGGTCTAACACCAGTCTAGACATTGTATGAAGATAAATTCTAGAAGTGATTAATGTTTAAATACTCAATAGACTTTGAATAGAGCATAACCTTATTTAGTGTGGATGGGCCACAGTTCAGTTAGTTGAAGTCAAAAATTAAAGTTTCCCATAGAAAACATACAAATTCTGGCAGAGGTACTACTAGCCTTTGACCCAAGACTACAACATCAACTCTCATCTGAATTTCCAGTCCACTGTCTTGTCCTATTAATTTCAAGCATATGTGTGCATATACACATGCATATGTAGAGAAAGATGCTGTATAGACATACAGGTTTATATGTATACATATTCATGCATGTGTATGTATATATCTGTATATCTCTGGACACACATGCACACACACACATAGACACATATTTATGTCTATATCCTTACCTTTGTGTGTTTGGGTATGGAATATCAGCAGTTCAGTTTAACTACGTATGTGATATGAAATTAGCATATGTAGCAATTCTCCATTAGCAGGAGTAAACCAGAAATATTTTCTCTATTACTCAGTAGAATTTCCAGATCCAGATCAAAGATCCTCACATTTTTTCCATTTTATAATTTAATTTCAAATTTCTATTAAAGAATGGTAACAAGTTTCATTGAAGTGTTTTTTGTTTGTTTGTTTGTTTGTTTGTTTGTTTTAGTGGTAAGGTTAATTGGCTATGGCAGAATATTAAATACATGTAAGCATGTGTTAACTTGAATTAAATAGCATTGAAAACAACCTTAGCATTAAATAAATGTATTCATTTGAAACAAAGAAATACTGAAAAAAGTCATTTAATATCATAGAAAAATGTTGTTTTAGTTTTGAATAGCAATATAACTCATATAATGGATTTAAAACATCAAACCAAATGAAATTGATTTACATTTACATTATTATTAAGTAAGCTAACAAATGCATTCTGTTCATGATCCTAGTCTTTATTATACCAATGAAAGCAGTTTGTTTATCTGGAATTTAGTAGTTAGCAAATTCAACAGGGAAAATTTATTCAAGAGAAACTACTTACCTGCACTCTTTCCGCGTTCCCACGATATTTTTATCTTTCTAGGCAGTGTCTGACAGGGGGTGTGGGGTGGAAGTTGCAAATGAAATTATTAAAGTTTGACGTGGTAATAATTTAGGATCACAATATGTCACCGAATTTGCAAATCACCTCTTCCTACGCTACTCCTAGTCTCTGAGGAAAGGGACAAAATTCTGCTGCAGTTTATTTAAAACAACTAAAAAGTGCTATACAAAGAAACCGAGTCTATAAAACTAATATATAGGGTTTTGCACAGGCCTGATCCTTTATAAGCATCCAACACACCTGTTCTTTACTGAACATCATGCTGCCTCCAGGTTGCAACTGTGTTAAAATCCAGGCAATGATTCCAGATAAGATCCCCGGAAATTTGGATAGCTAAAACCGCACCTCCCGGCTTCCCCAGTAGCACAGGGCTTTGTGGGGGCAGATGCTGCCGCGCGTCACTGTGGGGCTTTGTGCGGGCGACACCGGACACCCAGTGGGCTGGGCTCGAGCCTGTGGAAGAGGATGGAGCCTGTGGAGGGAGAGCGTGGTCCCTCCGCCGCGGAAATCCAGCTGCCCTAGCCGTTACTGGTTGGTGTAGTCAGGGCATGATCCGCGTCCTTCCATGGCTGGGAGGAAGAAACTTAACTGCCTGTGGACCTTAAGTCTGTGTCTGGTGGCCTGTAAAAGTGCCTCAGTCCCCGAAATCACAGACTCGCACTTCATAGACCAGTGCGTCAAGGCCCACAACACTTGGCGGGGCAAAGTCAATCCCCCTGCAGCCGACATGAAATACATGGTGAGAAAAGAAACCAAGCTGGGTTTTTATTGCTCTTTGCTCATCAGGATGTGTCTGGGAGATAAGTTTCATGGGCTTACGTAATGTTAAAACAGTCTGCACTCCACCTGTAGTTTAAAGAAAACTCACACCTTGGCAGAGCCATCTCCTCCAGGGCTTTGATGGAGTGGATGAAATGGGAGCTGTTCTTTGCCTAGATTAAGCTCCTTGTGGGCAAGGAGGGAAGCAGAAGGTGTTTGGGAGTTGCTTGGTTTTCATCATTCAGGTTCCTCTGTACTTTGCACAGGTTTATTTGTTGTCTTCTCTTCTCTTTTGGTTGATGCTTCCCATCCTGCACTTTCAAGATACTACATATAAAAGATACAGCACAGTGATGCGGATCCTCTGGTATTTTTATATATTAGCACTCCAAGATTGAAATACATTTGTAGTATTCATTCGCAAAGTAAAATGTTCTACAAAAGATATGAAAAATGAAATCAGCACTTGAACAGTGTCAGATGGTCATTTTCATGAAAAAATAATAATTTGTGAAATTTAATTCCAAAACCATGGCACTCAATCATAGACCCAATAAAGTGAAAAAGAGTACTCTATGGAAGAAAAAGCAAAGAGAACATTATATTAAAACAGTCTGTAGATTTTTTCCCATTTTCAACAAATTCTCGACCATGTATCGTATCACTGGGAATTTCCCTTGCATTATACCATTTTCGTATTTATGAATATACCATTATGGACATAAACATTGATAGTATTGGTCTATTTTACTGTGCTATGAAGATATAAATACATTATAACTCAACACATTCCAGTTTCTTTTCTCTGCGAAGAAAATAAAATTGTTATTATAAAATCACAACTCATGCACTAAAATAAGTGCAAAAATGCAATACTGTACAGTATGGAAAAGTGATTTTTTTTTAGGGCAAGGAGATTTAAATATATTTGGAAGTAAGACAAAACCAAAATGATCTCTTTAATACATAATTATCAAAATATTTTTATATGTAATGTTTGCCTTAATCTCTAACTAATTGAGGTAATCAAGATTTGGTATGTAGCATTTTCTTCATAGACCCCTTATTTATACTCCCCTTTTATAAAGGATTATTTTATGTTATAAAAATGCTATTTAATTTATATGTATGTGTGCAGGAGAGCAGAAAAGAAAAGGAATAGGGTGGAGGAGACATGTATAAAAAATCCTTCTTTAATTTTATCTTGTCTTATAATTTGACTTAGTGAACATGTAAATAATTCTGAAATTTTAAAATTTTAACCAAAAGTAAAAATATCCCTTAGATATAAACTTTTAAAAATAAAGCTAATACATCAAATTGGCCTCATATTTATACTTCAAAAGACTATGTAAGCAGTTTTGCAATATAGTATTTGAACTGTACATTTCTAGTATAATGTATTCTGAGGACAAAATTAATTAGAAATAAAAAAGTGAATACAGAAACGTTAATGCTAGTAGTGATATTTGTGATATCTTTTGAAAGAATTCTGTATATTAGATGGTAAAGCAAAAAATATGTTAATTTTTAGTAATCAAGTCTTTCAGCATAAGAAAAAGTAGATAGGATGTAGTCAAAGAAATTAAAACACTGTAATCTTTAGAGAAGTAATCATTGCATGAATTTATGATTTCTTAGTCATTTCCTGGCTTCATCCATAGAAAAAGTATAAAAGCAACAATAGTAATTAGAGATAAGATTCATAGCAGCATATTTTCATACTAATGGATGATTTCCTTGGAAAAAGAAATGTAGGTAGGAGGGTAAATATATATAAGATGTATGTGGAATACCACTAATTTACCAGAGAGAAAGGAAGACCCAAAGATTAATTGATTCATATTAAAAATACAGAGTTCATTTCATGCAATCAAAATTTAGAAAAAACATAGAAGCCAATAGGTACAACTCATAATAAACTATCAATTGAATTGGAATAAAAAATTACCCAGAATTTGCAATTAATAGACAAAGACCTTACATAACAGTTAAAATGCATTAAAGAACTAAGAGATACATAGAGGCAAAGTGAGTGAAGAGTTGAAGAATTTCAGCATAGCCACTGAAACTTAAGAACCAAATGAAAATTCTAAAATTAAAAATGCATACACAATACCTAAAAGGAAGCATTCATTTGGTGGGTTTTAAAGAAGACTGGATGTTGCACAAGAAACCATTGGTAAACTCAAAGATAAATTATTAGTAATTATCCACACTGACAACCGAAGAAACAACAGAATGCTGGAAACCTATGGAACACATGTAAATGCTTCACACACATTTGGAATCACAACAAGGGAAACATATGAAAAGGGACAGAAGAAATATTTGAAGAAATAATTGGCAACAACTTTCAAAATAATGGGAGACTTTGAGTCATAGATCCAATGTCTCAAAATGCAACCTGTGGGGCTGGAGCAGGAACTCAGTGGTTCTGGTGCCTGCCTGGCATGCACAAGGATGCTGGTTCAAACCCCAGTACCTTGTACACAACGAAGTGTTGGAGCAACAAAAGCCACATGAAAAACTAAAAAAAAAAAAAAAATGATTCTCTCTCTCTCTCTCTCTTTCACTGTCCCTCTCTCTTTAAAAAACAAATGCAACCTGCTAAACATATAAGGGTCAAACTGGTGAAAACAAAAGGCAAGAAAAAAAATCTTGAAAGCAACCATAATGGGAGAAAAGAAATATTTCATTCTGTAAATATAATGCTGAATTCTCTTCATACAAAATTGAACTCAAAAAATAATAGAATGCTGACCTATAAAGTGAAGGACTAAAAAAATAAAAAGCCAAAAGCACTCTCAGCATATAATTATATACACATTGAAAATATTCTTCAAAAACAAAAGCAAAATAAAGATATTTAAGGCAAAAAAGATTGAATATGAAAATTCAAAAGCATTACAACTATAAGAAATACTAAAGGAAGATTTTCAGCCCTAGGGTAAACGATCCCAGAAGGAAATTCAGACCTAAGAAAAGGAGTGAAGAGTTCCAAACAGACTAGATGTGGGGTTAAGTATGACAAGTTTTATTCATTTAATAAATAAATAAATAAATATTATTTATTTCCTTATTTAGTTCCTTAAGGAATTAAATATTATTTAGTTCCTTAATATTGTTGATTATTTAGAGCAAATGTAAGGATTTCAAGATGGCTTAATAGAGGTACCCAGTACTTTCCTGTTTTTTCATAAAGAAGAACTGAAGAGTGGTATTAGCTGCATTTTATAGTGAGTGACCAATGGGACAATACTGGAAATGAGAAAAAACTCAAGCCTTATAAGAGTCGAAAACAGCATAATAAAGAAAATAAAATACCCTGGCTCTAGTCACCCCAGTTCCAGACCCAGCACTGAATGGGTCTTCATTCTGCAGGGGTGAGGGTGAAAGTCTCAGCCAGCTCTGTCAGCATGGCTGCTGGCAATCCTAGCAATTGGAAAACTCTCAGACTTTAGCCTACTTAGGTAAGTTTCCTGAAATCTGCATGGTAGTCTGGCTTTTTAAGATCTCACATCATCTCTAATGAAACCCCAAGATGCTGAATCCAGGAACCATCCTTAAAAGAGACCTATTATCTGAGTTTTGCCTGCTCTAGGAATCAAACCTTTGCATATTCCTATTTTCAGGAACCTAGAAACTTTTCACTGCATTTGGACCAAACCAAACTTGGTCCATCCATAAGAGGGGCTCTGAGTCCAACCTGCTGGGTGCCCTGCACAGTAGGCAATCAATGCCTTGAATTGGAGAAGGGAGTTACCCTCAAGAACCAGGAGCTATCAGAAGCTTGTCCCCTGAGACCAGGGGCATGGGCAATTACATTCAGATTTATACTGATGTCACAACTGGTCACCCACATGATTCCTGCCCATCCCTGCACTAGTGCCATACACAGGTACCTGTCATGAACATGGTGGGGAAAAAGTTGTGTGAATTCACTACTACCCTACCTACAGGGCCATGCTGAGGAAGCCTTGGGCAAAAGTGCAGCTCCAGTTATTATCCTGGTCCAGGGCACATAGCAAAAAGTGTTCTGAAGAGAAATTTTACCTGGCTCTGGTCATGTTCCACTCTGATTCACTCCTGTGAGCACTTCAACTGAAGGAATTGGGAGGACAAATGCTATAGCCTTCACAGCATCCAGAGGCAGCCATGTCCTTATCAAAATACCAGCGAATCAAGTTCAACGCCTCATAAAAAGATCATATACCAAGATTAAGTTGCTTTCATTCCAGGAATGCAAGGATGGTTCAAGATACACAAATCATTAATTAAAATTCAGAAATTGCAAATTAAATCAACAGAATCAACGATAAAAATCATCTCAATTGATGCCAAAATAGCATTTGATAAAATTCAACATCCCTTCATGATAAGAGTTCTGAAAATTAGGTATGGAAGGATCATACCTCAACTTAATAAAGGCTACACATGACAAACCCACAGTCAAAATCATACTGAATTGAGATAAAATGAAAGCATTTCCTCTAAGACTAGGAATAAGACAGAGGTGTCTACTCTTAGTACTTTTATTCAACATAGTACTAGAAGCTTCAGTCAGAGCAATTAGGCAAGAAAAAGAAATGCAAGGCATATAGATATTAAAGAAGGAAGCCAAATTACCCCTGTTTGCAGATGGTAAGTTCTAAATATAGAAAAACCTAAGGACTCCACCAAAAAGCATTTAGAACTGATAAATAAATTCAGTAAAGTAGCAGGATTCAAATGAACATACAAAAATCAGTAGCTTTTCTATACACCAATAACAAATTTGCTCAGTAATAAATCATGAAAGCAATCCCATTCACAAAAGCCACAAAAAATAATAAAATGCCTCGCAATAAATTTAACCAAGGAAGTGAAAGATCCCTATAATGAAAATTATAAAATATTAGTGAAAGAACACACACATACATATACACATACACATACACAAATGAAAGATCTCCCATGTTCATGGGTTGGAAGAATTAATATTGTTAAAATGTCCATTTATGCAAAGTAAGCTGTAAAGATCAATGTAATCACCACCAAAATACAATGACATTCTTCACAGAACTAAAAAAAGTAATTGTAAAATTTATACAGAAGCACAAAAGACCCAAAATAACCAAAGCAATCTTGAACATAAACAGCAAAGCTAGCAGGATCACAATAGATGATTTTAAGACATACTTCAGAGCCAAACTGGCATGGTATTGGCATGGCACAAGGCCCAATGGAACAAAATACAGAACCCATAAATAAAGCCTCACAGCTATAGACAACTTTTTCTCAACAAAGTCACCAAATTCATACATTGGATGAAGGGTACCCCCTTCGATAAATGTGCTGGGGAAAGTGGATATCCACATGCAGAAGACTGAAGTTTGACCACTATCTTCACCCTGTACAAAATAAATTCAAAATGGACCAAACATCAAAAATATAAGATCAGAAATTCTGATCCTATTAGAATAAAATAGGGAAACATTTCAAGACTTTGGTACTGGCAGGAATTTTCTGGATTGAACTCCAAAAACAACAACAAAATGAACAAATGGGATTACATTAAACTAATGTTTACATCCAGCAAAGTCAAGAGACAATCTACAATATGTGAGGAAATATTTACCAGCTATTCATATGACAGAGGGTTAATAACCACAATATAAACAACTCAAAAAAATTAACAAAAAATCAAATTTAAAAATGGGCAAATGATCTGAATACATGTTTCTTAAAAAAAAAAGAAATGCAAATGGTCATCAAATGTATGAAAAAAGATGGTGGACAGAAAAGGGTATACATGGTTAGCAAAAAAGAACTAGAAGAGATGGAAGCCTAAGATATAGGCTAAGAAGGAAATCCCATTAATCTGTACAGTTAATATGTGTGAATATAAAGAATAATAACTATTTATTCTTTAATCATAAGAGATTTTCATGGCCTTCTGAATTATTGAATTTTGAACTATGACTTATTTTAATCACATTCTGAATATTTGTTGAGTGTGTCTAATAACAACGCCATCTTCTAGGTACTGGAACTACAAAGATGAGCTGCTATAGTGTGAGTATTAAATAAGTGTTTCTGAAGTAGAACTAAAAGGAAATAACTAACTGTAAGCATAATAAATACCAAATATTATATTTGCATTAGAGTAACACATTCCAATAAAATGTAATTGATTGTAATCAAAATAATTATAATGTAAAAGGACATGCACAATTCAATTTAAATCATCTTTGTTTTTTCAGAGTTGGGATGAAAGTTTAGCTAAGATGGCGAAAGAATGGGCAAACAAGTGCAAATTTGAACATAGAAGTTGTTTATCAAAGCCATATGAATGCAATGAAGACTTTGAATTTGTTGGAGAAAATATCTGGTTAGGTGGATTAAGATCATTCTCACCGCATGCCGCTATCACTGCTTGGGCTAATGAAAGCGCATTTTATGATTTTGAAACTTTAACATGTTCTCGAGTTTGTGGCCATTATACGCAGGTAAATATTTGGCAGCGTACTGATTAGTTTTATTTGTGTGTACTTCAGTTTTTAGAATATTTTTTATTTTAAGTTTCAGGAAAACTCACATTTGGGATCTATTTTAATTGGGTACAGAACTCTACACAGTGAGTTTGTTTACTCTTACTTCACTGTCATTTTACTTGCATTGCCTTCAACAAGAAATCTACTGAAGTCCTCTTATTTATTCTTCTGCACGTAAACTATTTTTTCTGTTTTAAAATTTTTACCTTTTTAATAAGTCTGGAGCAACTTAATAATAATGTACATAGCTTTCTTCATGTTTCTTCTATTATAATTCAATGACCTTGGAGCCCTACATCCATTGTTTAAGCCAAATTTGGAAAAGAGTTAGCCATTGTTTCTTAAAACATTTCTCTCATTCTCTCCTCTTTTCCCAGTGTACAGTTATCCATGTGGAACATCACTTGAAGTTTTCCCAGTTTTCTGATGCTTTTGTCATTTTTTTCTTATTTGTTTTTCCTCTGTCAGATCAATTTCAGATATTTTTACTGCTATCTTTAAATTTGCTAAACTTTTCTTCTGCAATGTTTATTCTCCTAATAATTCCATAATTTAGCTTACTTTCAATCTTAGACATTAAACTTTGCATCTCTAGAAGTTTAACTATCTTTTTTATGGTTTCAATAAATATACCTACTGTGTTTGATCTTTAATCTAGCTTTTTATGCATATGTGATATGGTTATAATAGTTATTTTATTGTTTTCCCTGATACTTCTAACTATATGTTAACTATATGTTTATATCCATGAATTGATTTTTTCCATTCATGGTGAGTCAAATTTTCCTTTTGTTTATTATGTTGTGTAGATGTTATTATATTTCCAATATTGCAAATTTGCCTTGTTAGATATTGGATTTATTTGTATACCTACACATATTCTTTAGGTATCTCCAGGCTTATAGTTAAGTTACCTGGAATTTATTTGACCCTTTTGGCTACTGCTTTTACAATATGTTAGGTGGAAGGAAAGTACTGTTTACTCTACGGCTGGTTATATCTCACTACTGAAGTATTCTGCTGAAAATTCCACACGATGTCCTGAAAATTACATAATGTCCAAGAATTATGACATTTTCCAGTCTTAAGAGTGATATTGTCCTGGCCTGGTGTAAGCCTTAGTATTTTTTTCTCTAGTTTTTACAGGTGTTTCTTTGCCAGGCCTAGACAAAGTTCTTCATATGCATGCTGTTGAGTGTTCTGTTGAAGAGACGATGAGGACCCTTGGCAGTTCACCATGGTGTGTCAGTGTATAAATTCTCATCTCTCCTATACTATTCCCCCTAATCTCCTGGACTAGCCTTAGTCTCTCAGTTCAGATCCTCTCAAGAACCTTTCAAGTTTTTCCTGAGCCATGGTATGGAAACTCTCTCAAGGCAATAAGCTGGGACAATTGTATAGCTAGCTCACATCCCCCACTCAAACTCTTGGAGCATTACCTATGTTGCCTAATCTAATGTCCAATGTCTTGAAAACCAACATTTACTATAATCTTTTCAATTATTTTGGTGGTTTGAGATAGGAATATAAATCTGTCCCTGTTACTCCATTTTGATCAGAAGAGAAAGTCATTTTTTAGCCAAGCTTTAATCCCAGGTTTAGTACTGACTTCTTGGAAAGACTTGTTTAAGCAACAGAAAGAGCTAACTTTCTTCTCCAAACTCACTCATCTGTATGAATGGAATTAATATATAGTATCTTTAAGCAAATCATTTTTTATCAGAGGTTCAGTGAACAAGGAAATGGCAGTGTCCATGTTCCCTTTTTGTTTACTCTTTGTTCAACAACAGGATGTTCCTATATGTCTGGAAACCCTCCAGGATATGAGAACAGATGTTGCTGGTAAAGAATATGGTTTGTCTATTACCAGGAAAACTGAGAGAATGGTTAGGTGTCCTGATAAAAAGCAAGATATAGTATCCCAAATATGGCATCAAGTCTGGGTCATAGCTGTTGCCTTTTGTTAAAAGGAAAAGGAAACTGTTCCCTTATCATTTTTATATCAGAAATGGAATTCTACTCTTCATTGGCAAGTTTACACATAGTTTAAATAATTAGGAATATGTGCAGCCTTCCAGTTGATTCAACAACTTTGCCTTGTACAATGTTCCAAACAAAATGTTTTTGCATTTACCATCCACTGATGGGTCATATTAAAGTTATGTCCACTGTTTGTATTAATGTTACATCAAATCCATTCATGAAAGTTTTGTATTTTTTTAAGAGTGGAACAGTGACAGAGAAATACAGAATCAATTTTATTTAGTTTTTCATGTGGCCTTTGTTGCTCCCACATTTCATCATTTATGTGGTGCTGGGGTTTGAACCGGCATCCTGGTGCGTACCAGCCAAACTCCATAAGTGCTGAGCCACTGCTTCAGTCTGAAAACCATGTATTTTAAAGCTAGACAAAACCAATATTTATTTTTACTATTGCCAAAGCTAAAAAACAAAATCACAATTTAATATATTAAGTGAATAGAATTTTGTGGTGCAGTTATTCATGAAGCAAAATTTCAAACATGATTTCTTGAAAATTATACACATTTGCAGTGGTATAGTTTATTAGCTTTTTGTAACATTCAAAAGTATCTTTTGAATAATCAAACTTAATCTTATTAAATGAGAAATTACCACAGAATTGATCTATCTCCTCCAGCCACACCCATGTTTAGAAGCAAGACTCCTTTCTTAATCCTCAGAGCACCTGGCTTTCTAATGCACTGTGCTATCCCTAAAATACTGACCCACTAAAATATACTTTGAAAAATTATGAATTCTGTCTATACTGCAGCCTTGAAAAAACAGTGACTGATACATCATTTTATGAAATAGTTGAATTTTTAAATGAAATTGTCAAACAAATGAAGTCAGAAAATTCATTCATATTGTTAAAAAATTCATTGAATTATTTTGTTTTCCAAGTGGAATAAATTAAATATTTCTTCCTTTTTTTCACTTAGAAAATAGACAAAACTCCATTCTATCATTGTTACAAAAATCATAATTTTCTTCACATATTTGTCTCTCTCCCATGACTTTTGTTCCCTATAGATAGTCTTCCTTTTGTAATGTTTGCTATTCCTTGCAACTAGATAAAAATAAAAATTTACCATCTGTATGACAAACCTTTTTCTTTTAAAATAAACTCAATGTTTCTAATCCATATAAAGAATATATTTAAAACTGCAAAATTCTAAATGTAGTAAGTAGTAGAATTTTTCTCAGAAAAACAATATTGAATTATTTTTATTTATAGTCTGATTTTAATATTGTTTATATGATATGCATATGGAGAGAATTTTAAAATATTGCCTAAATCATCAAGAAAAACATGATTTTAGCTATATACTATGTTACTATGTATTATATGGTCCTTTTTACTTAAGAAAGAATTATCTGTGAGAAAGACTAGTTAGCCCTCATGAAATCAGCCTTAATAAAATAATCACTTAAAATGTTAAATTTTTTAAAATATAATCAACAAATATTTATGTATGTTCTTTTTTAGTAGCATGATGATTATGCCCATTTCCATAATGCACTGTTTGCACAGAATTATTTTGAATATATTACTTTATAATCCCTTTCCTTTCCTTCTAGGTAGTTTGGGCTAAATCATATAAAGTTGGTTGTGCAATTTCAACGTGCCCTAACCTTGGAGGAGCTTCGACTGGAATATTTGTATGTAACTATGGACCTGCGTAAGTACTTTGCTATTAAAAATATTTTTTAATGAAATGAAAGTCAATAAGTGTTTGCAAAAAGAGGATCGAATACTAGAGACAACTATATTTTTGATAAGTCTCCTTCTACAACACTAATAAAACAAGGTAGGTGAAAATAGAACATGGTGATAGAACATTGCCTTGTATAAAGTAGAACTGATCTGTCATGAAATATTTAAGGTGCAGAGTGAATGACAGCAATTGTTTCTTAAGTATTATAAAATAAATTGCCTCAGTAACATCTAAATACTAGATCACAAAATGGTTGGCAGATGATTCTCTAATATAATATTAACATAAGTGGTATGAGAAAATGATTAAGGCTGATGGCAAAAGTGCATTTTTCTGAGAAAAGAAATTTTAATACCCTACTGAAAATCACTTACCTAAATGGAAATATCACATAAACATTATGGGAAGCTCCAAAAATGAAATTAGAACTCTAATCCCAATGGATCTGTATAAGGAATGTAAAAATAGTTAATATAATTCTTCAACAAACAAAAACTTTAAAGCAAAATGTACAAAAAGTGAAAATGCAAACAAAGAATAAATATGTGGGATTGGGAAAAAGGAGGTAGGATATAAGGTGAAAATGCAGACAAAAAATAAATATGTGGGACTGGCAAAAAGGAGGTAAGATATAACACAATACTATGGAGATTCTACGAAGTCAGTTTCACCCTGATACCAAAAAGAAAGATACATCAAGAAGAAAACTTCAAACCAATATCCTTGATGAACATAGATGCAAAAAACATCTTTTAAAAATTATATTGAGGAGTTGAGGTTTTGTACAATCATAAATGCATATGTAGTAACAATATGATATGCTCCTGATCCTAGTCTAGAATCATCCCACATCACCCACACACCACCCACACTACATCTCTTGATTATTCTACATTTCCACCCATAACAGATATAAACATCTTTATGTGTGTGAGTATATGTGTGTGTGTGTGCGCGCACATTTTCCAGAATTAAATGATTGCATAAGTATCATTTGGCTTCTCAGAGGAGTAAACAGTAAACTACATTGTTGATTCCCTGCCTAAACCTTCTCTAATTCCCCTCCTTCCCTCCCTCTTCTCCTCCTGCCACCCCACATATCTATGGTTCCCCTAGATAATGTGTTGTTTTGATTTTGGTGAGTCTAGCTTGACCCTTCTCTCAAACTTGAGTTTTGCTCTAGCCTCCACAAATGAAGGAAAACATTTGATCCTTGAGTCTCTGGGTTTGGCTAGTTTCACTCAACATAATTTCTTCCATTCCCAACCCTTTACCTTCAAAAAATTCTTAATAAAATACTGATAAACAACATACAAAAACATATTTAAAAGATAGTGCACTATGATATGATCACCTGGGCTTTTATCCTAAGGATACAATGTTAATACAACATAGAGAAATCAATAAATATAATACACCACATAAATAGACTTAAAGACAAGAAACATGATTATCTCAAAGATGCAGAAAAAAAATTTGACAAATTATAGTACCCATTCATATTTAAAACATAGGAAAAGTCGACATACAAAATGGAGAAAAAAATGAAAGATTTTCCACTAAATTCAGAAATAAGACAAGGCTGTCCTCTCTAATCACTCCTATTCAATATAGTCCTCAAAACATTTGCCAGAGCAATCAGACAAGAAAAGGAAATCAAAGGGACACAAATAGGAAAAAAAAAAAAGTCAAACTATCTCTGTTTGCTGACAATATGATCCTATATCTAGAAGATCCGAAAACTCCACTAGAAGACTTTTAGAACTTAAAAACAAATTTAGTAAAGTTGCAGGATACAAGATCAACACCCATAAATCAATAGCTTTCCTGTACTCCAACAGTGAATCAGTCAAGGAAGAAATCAGAGAAAATTATTCCTGTAACAATAATGTAAAAAAAGGATGAAATACTTGTGAATTAATCTAACTAAAGAGGTAAAAGAAGTCTACAATGGTAACTATCAAACACTGAAGAAACTGAAGAAGCCCTTAGAATATGGAAAGACATTATTGTCAAAATGGCCATACTACCAAAAGTGCTATACAGATTTAACGTAAATCCCATCCAAAATACCAATGACATTCTTCACAGAATTAGAATAAAACAATTATTAATTTCATTTATAAAAATGAGATCCAGAATAGTTAAAGAAATACTTACCAAGAAAAGCAAAGGATTTCTAAGATGAAGAGCTTCAGGAAGGCTGCTTCTCATTTGGCTCTGTGACTGGATGAAGAAACTCCAGGACAGCTCCAGTGCTACAAGGGAACCCCACTTCAAAGATCCAGAAGAAGCTTAAACATGAAGAATCAAACTAGAAGAGGCTCACCTCAAACATACAATTCCCCTAGCAAGGAGTCACAGTTAGGGAGCAGGATGAAAATCTAGAACAAATTATCAGTGATCTGATGACTAAAAGGAACAATGAACTAAAAGATTTAAGGAAGGGACTAAGTGAGAAAATTCAAGAGTCGAGAAATTCTATTATCAAAGAAATAGACATACTCAAAAAGGAAGTAACAGAGCTAAAGTCTGCAGTCAATGACATGAGAAGAACTATGGAAGAATTTAATAATGACTAACTTCTATAGGAAACAGAACCTCTGCTATTGAGGAAAGAACTTCTGACAACAAGGACAGGCTGAGCAAGCTTCAGCACACAGATGACAAAAAAGAAAAACAACTCACAGAACACAAAAAGAATTTTCAAAATATCTGGGATGAAATTAGAGGAAACAATATAAGAGTAATTGGGATACAGGAAGAAATTGAAGCACAAATGAATGCTATAAGGAACACTCTCAATGAAATAGTTAAAGAAAATTTTTCCCGTATAAAAATAGAGTCAGAGGGCTGGGGCAGTGCCTCAGTGGTTACAGCACTTGCCTGGCATGTGCAAGTATACGAGTTCAAACCCCAGCACCATGTACACAATGAAGTCTCAGAGCAACAAAAGCCACATGAAAAACTAAATAAAATTGACCCCCCCAACTCTCTCTCAAAAAATAAAAAATAAAAATTTAAAAAATTTTAAAAAATAAGAGTCAGATATGCTATTCCAGGAAGCTTATAGGACACCCAATAGGCATAATCAAATGAGAAATTCACCAAGACACATCATATTCAAAAATGTACAACAGGAAAATCAAGTAAAGAATATTAAAAGCTGCAAGAGAAAAATGCCAAATCACATTCAGAGGTAAACCAATAAGAATTACCTCTGACTTTTTAGCTCAGACTCTATTAAATCAGAAGATCATGGAGGCAGATCTTTCAATATCTGAATGACCACAACATGCAACCAAGAATACTATACCCAGCAAAACTCAGCTTCAAATTTGAGGGGGAAATAATAACTTTACATGATAAGATCAAACTTGCAGCATTTGTGAAAAGAAACCTAACTTTACAAAGAATCCTCAGAGATTAAACTCCAGATAGAAGAACAATCAAATACTACTCAAAACCCACAGAGGAAATTCAATAAAGGTACCTGCTATCAATAGCCAACCAAGACAACACAGAACTTATTAATAAAATGCAATGACAATGAACCACAACCACACTTCTAACATTGAATGTGAATGGTCCCAATGCACCACTCAAAAGACACAGATTAGGGGGCTGGAGTGGTGGCTCAGCGGTTTCGGCGCTTGCCTGGCGGGCACGAGGACCCGGGTTCAAACCCCAGCACCACGTACACAACTGAGTGTTGGAGCAACTAAGGCCATGTGAAAAACTGAATGAAATTGTTTCTCTCTTTCTCTGTCTCTCTCACTGTCCCTCTGTCTTTAAAAAAAAAAGTTTAAAAATTAAAAAAAAAAAAGACACAGATTAGAAGATTGGATCAAAAAACAAAAACAATATGCTGCTTACAAGAGACCCACTTTATAGCCAATGACATCCACAGATTGAGGGTGAAAAGTTGGAAAAAACTCTACCATGCATACAGCCCCAAGAAAACAAGCTGGTGTTGCAATACTTATATCTGACAACTAATCAGAAGAATTAAAAAGGCCACTACATATTAGTAAATGGAATAATTCAACAGGAAGATATAACCATAGTAAATATATACTCTCCAAACAACAATGCTCCCAACTATGGGAATAAATTACTTCATGACATAAAACCACTCACTTGTGAACCTCAACACAATAGTACTGGGAGACTTCAACACTTTTCTGTCACCAATAGACAGATCATCAAAGAAAAAAAATAAAGAAATCTCCAACCTAATCAACTCCATAACAAATGGATTTCACAGACATCTGTAGAATATTCCCCCCCAAATCAGCTGAATATACATTCTTCGATGGAATCTTCTCCAAAATAGATCATATTCTACTTCACAAAGGAAATCTCAGCAAATATAAAAAAGTAGATATTATTCCATGTATCCTATCAAACCATAATGTCATGACCCTAGCAATTAACAGCAAAAATCAAAACAGAAAACACACATACCCATGGAGATTGAATCATACCCTATAAAATCAAAAATGGATCCAAGACATGAAAGCAGAAATAAAGAAATTCTTGGAAGAGAATTAGAATGAAGACACAACATATCAAAACCTCTGGAACAGCATGAAAGCATTCCTAAGGGGAAAATTTAAAGCACTGAATACTCAGATTAAAAATGAGGAGAGATCCCAAATAAATAATCTTATGCTCCACCTCAAATCCCTACAAAAGGAAGAACAATCTAACCCCAAAGGCAGCAAAAGACATGAAATAATCATGATCAGAGCTGGAATCAATGAAATTGAGAATTAAAAAAATAAAAAGAATTGATGAAACAAAGAGCTGGTACTTCAGAAAAATAAATAAAATTGATAGCCCCCTAGTCACTCTCACTGAAAGAAGAGAAATAAAGCAAATCAAAAAAAAAAAAAAAACCAACGAAAAGGAAGTGATCACCACTGACCCCATGGAAATCCAAAAAATTATAAGAACATATTTTGAAAAGCTATACTCCTATAATTAAATAATCTGGAAGACAAGGACAAATTTATAGACACATACAGCATCCCTATTGATGCAGGAAGACATTGAAATCCTAAATAGCCCAATAACAGGCACTGAAATTCATATGGCAATTAAAAGCCTACCAAAAAAGAAAATTCCAGGATCTGATGGGTTCCCTGTTGAGTTTTACCACACCTAATGAGGAGGAGATAACACCTCTCCCTATTAAGCTATTCCAAGAAATTGAAAAGGAAAGAACTCTCCCAAACACTTTTTATGAGGCAACCACAACTCTGATATCAAAACCCAACAAAGACACATCAAAAAAAGAAAACTATAGACCAATATCCCACATGAACATTGATGCAAAATTCCTTAATAAGATTCTACCATACTGTATTCAAAAGCACATCAAGAAGATAATTTACCACGATCAAGTGGGCTGCATTCTAGGTATGCAAGGCTAGTTCAATATACACAAATCAATAAATGTAATTCATCACCTAAACAGAATTAAGGGCAAAAACCATGATCATCTCAATTGATGCAGAAAAGGCCTTCAAAAAAATTCAGCAACCATTTATGCTCAAAACTCTAGAGAAGATAGGAATCAAAGGTACTTATCTAAACTATGTAAAGGCCATATATGACAAACCCTCAGCTAGTATAATACTAAATGGAGAAAAGCTGAAAGTATTTCTACTAAACTCAAGAACAAGACAAGGCTATCCACTCTCACCACTTTTATTCAATATAGTTCTTGAGACCCAAGCCAGAGCAATCAGGCAAGAGAAGGAAATCAAAGGGATAAGAATAGGAAGATAGGAAGTCAAGCTATCCTTGTTTGCTGATGACATGATCCTACATCCAGAAGATCCAAAAAACTCCGCCAGAAAACTGCTTGAGCTTATAAACAGATTTAGCAAAGTGGCAGGCTACAAGATCAAAACCCATAAATCAATAGCTTTGTATACATTAACAATAATAGGGCAGGGGCTGGAGTGGTGGCTCAGGTTTCGGCACTTGCCTGGCAAGCACGAGGACCCGGGTTCAAACCCCAGCACCACGTACACAACTAAGTGTTGGAGCAACTAAGGCCATGTGAAAAATTAAATAGAGTTGTTTCTCTCTTTCTCTGTCTCTCTCACTGTCCCTCTCTCTTTAAAAAAAAAAAAAACAATAATAGGGCAGATGAATAATAGGGCAGTCCCATTCACAATATCCTAAAAAAAGAATAAGATACTTGGGAATTCATCAAACAAGGGAAGTCACAGACCTCTACAATGAAAATTATCAGACATTAAAGAATGAAATCCAAGAAGACCTGAGAAGATGGAAAGATGTCTCATGCTCCTGGTGAGGCAAAATTAATATAATTAAAATGGCCATTCTGCCAAAAGCTTTATATAGATTCAATGCAATCCCCATCAAGATTCCAATGTCATTCTTTACGGATATAAGAAAATCCTCAAATTCATTTGGAACAACAAGAAACCCAGAATAGCTAAAACATTACTAAGCACAAAAGATGAAAAAGGTGATTTTACAATACCAGATCTAAAACTAAGCTATAGAGCTGTAGTAACAAAAACAGCATGGTACTGGTATCAAAATAAGACTAAAAACCATTGCAATAGAATAGAAAGACTTTGAGACAAACCCACAAATCATTAAACATCTCATCTTTGACAAGGGGGGTCAAAATATTTCAAGGAGGAATGACAGCCTATTAAACCAATGGTGCTAGACAATGTGGAAAGCCATTTTCAGGAAGTTGAAATTAGATCCTTATCTCTCACATTGCACAAAAGTCAAATCTAAATGGATCAAGGATCTAGGAATTACACCAGCGACCATACAACTGCTAGAAGAAAAGTTAGGACCAACACTCCAGCATTTGGGAGTTAGGGAAAGACTTTCACAACAAGACTTCTAAAGTCAAAGAATTAAAATAAAAAAGCAATGAGTGGGATGCCATTAAGCTAAAAAGCTTTTGCACAGCAAAGGAATTGGTCAAAATTGTCAAAAGACAACCTACAGAATGGGAGATAATAATGGCCTGTGATTCTTCTGACAGGGGCTAATATCCAGAATTTACAATGTCATCAAAAACCTTAATATCAAATATACGAACCATCCAATTAATAAATGGGCCAAAGAGCTACATGGAAGCTTCTCAACAGAGGATATTGAACAAGCCGATAAATATACGAGAAAGAGCTCTAAATCACTAGTAATCAGAGAAATGCAAATGAAAACTACATGAAGATTTCACCTCACTCCAGTCATATTGGCAAAAATGAAGAATATAAACAGTAACAGAGGCTGGAGGGGTTTGGGGGAGATAGGAACACTAGCATAGTGTTGGTGGAACTGCAGACTGGTTCAGCTGCTCTGGAAAGCAGTGTGAAAATCCTCAAAATTTAGGGATGGACCCACCATAGGATTCCGCAATACCTCTTCTGGGTATTTTCTCAGAGGAGTTAGAATAAGCACATTACAGTGACACAGCAAAATCTCTGTTCAAGTAGCTCAGTTTACAATAGATAAATTATGCAACAAACCCAGATGCCCCTCATTGGATAAATGGATCCAAAAACTGTGGTATATTTATACTATGGAGTTCTACTCAGCAATTATAAACAATGAAATGGTAGCCTTTGAAGGTAAATGGATGGTGATGGAAGAAATCATTTTGAGCAAAGTTAGCCAAACCCAGAGACTCAGGGGTCAAATGTTTTCACTCATTTGTGGAGGCTGGAGCTAAACCCATGCCTGTGTGAAAGATAATTAATCTCATGTATTAGACCCAACAAAGGCATACCAACACATAATCTAGAGCAATCATAGATATGTAGTACAGCAGGGGTTGGATAGAACAGGTGGGGGAGGGGAGAAGGAGGGAGAATAGGGAAGGATCTAGGGGGTAATTTTGGTTTAAGTGTATATGCATATGATATTGTTACTTTATTATTTTTTTAATTTTTTTAAAGAGACAGGGACAGTGAGAGAGAGAAAGAAAGAAACAATTTTTTATCTAGTTTTTCATGTGGCCTTCATTGCTCTAACACTTAGTTGTGCATGTGGATGCTGGGGTTTGAACTCCCATACTTGCGCATGCTGGGCAAGCACCGTAACTGCCAAGCCACTGCTCCAGCCCCCATATTGTTACTTTTAAATGCTTTTATGATTGTATAATAACTCAATTCCTTAATAAAATATATTTTAAAAAAGAAAAGCAAAACAGGAGGCATCATAATATTTGATCTGAAATTATACCACAGAGCTGTAGTAACAAAAACAGCATGGTATTGGTATTAGAATAGACATCAAGAACTACAAAAACACTAACAGCCCAATTGATAAACGGGCCAAAGAGCTAAATAAAAACTTCTCACCAGAGGACATTGATCAAGCCAATGAATACATGAGAAA